>JAQBSW010012645.1:0-16152 GCA_029291075.1 Eudiplozoon nipponicum
GAGCAGATAATAAACAAATATGCGCAGTCAGATATGCCAAATCTTGGCCCCATCGAAATACTGAGGGAATTACGGAAACGTTGGTATAAAACCAACATTTCTGACCATGAGGCTAAGGTTGTTTTTATTAACAATCTTCCCCAAACATTAAAACTCTTTGCCAGACAGCTCCCCAACACTCTCTCTATAGATGACTTATCTGAGAGATGTGAGTTAGAATATAGGGTTTTGGAACCCAAAGTGAATCCATCATCCTTTTCTTCACCCCCGCAAGATGATAGACTCTCCTCCTTAGAGAGAACAGTGGCGAACATGGCCAAAGTTCTAGAAGGATTGGCCATTACCAAATCCGAGCTAAATCAAGTGAATGCTCGACCAAAATTCGTTTCCAAGTCAAATTATAATGGTAGGCGGCGATCGAGATCTCCGCAATCCTTTAATAAATATGCTCCAAAGAACTGGTGTTATAACCACCAGAAGTTTTTTATGCTTGCCAAGTTTGTCTTTGTCGTTCCGAAGAATTTCCGAATGAGTGTCAATTTCCACAGCTGACGGAGAGGACAACAGACCGCAGGCACAAGGGTGCATCAGTATCGGGAAACGTCTGGCGCAGGAAGTAGAAGACCGTACTTTCTGCACATCAACGGCATCAACGGCGCTACAGGGAAGAAGCCAACTACAATCCGACATCCCTGTCGACTCTTTTCGTCCACGCCGAATTTTTCACATAGAGAACCAAACAGACAATGCCGGTCGCAATCACCAGCCTACTTGTTTGCATGACCCGGCCAAACAGCCCAACGAACTTCTGCACCTTCTTGATTTCAAAACTGGCGAAGAGTTCATCGTAGACACAGGTGCGGCAGTCTCAGTTCTCAAAGGTGATTCAATGGCCGAGATGTCGCTAGGCGTTCTTCTCGCAACAGCTACAGGCGAGCCCATACCAACTTATGGCTGCCAATACCGCACACTCAACATAGGTCTACGACGTGAATTTTCCCACAACTTCATCATTGCCAAGGTCTCACATAATATAATAGGCCTTGATTTCCTTCTAAAATTTCGGCTCATTGTTGATCTTGCCAATCAAAAGATCATCGACCCCTCCACCGGACTTGAACAAAGCTTTTGGACACTTGCCTCCGAGCGTTTGGAGTTACAGGTCATTCAGCCAACCCCAGTGCATCATTCAGCAGAGATATCAGCAGCTCTTCGAAAATACAAATCGCTTTTCGATCTTAACAAGTCAGAGCTACGAGTCTCCAACACGATGCATCATATCGTCACAGAAGGACAACCTATTGCACTCAAGAAGCGACCACTGGCTCCTGCTAAGCTGAAAGCTGCCCAAGAAGAATTCTCAAGGCTTTTGGAAGAGGGAATCATCAGACCATCGAAAAGTTCATGGGCGTCACCACTGCACTTAGTCTCTAAATCAAACGGATCGTACAGAGCCTGTGGAGACTACCGTAAGCTAAATTCAGTGACAAAATCTGATGCATATCCTATTCCAAATATCAACACTTTACTTGAAAAACTCAACGGCAGCAATTTCTTCTCAGTGATTGACCTCAGACAAGCGTACCATCACATACCGGTAGCACCAGAGGATATCGAGAAAACTGCAGTCATCACTCCATTTGGCCTTTTTGAATATCTTTACATGCCTTTTGGACTTAAGTGTGCTACTCAGACATTTCAAAGATTCATAGACAACATACTTCGCGACGACTCTGCTTATTGTATGTCATATCTAGATGACATTATGGTATTCAGTCCAGATCTAGAATCTCATGCGAAACATCTACGAAATGTCCTCTCACGCTTATCCAACCACGGACTCAAGATCAACTGTGACAAGACGCAGATTGCAACTTCATCCGTCGACTTCTTAGGGCATCGTATCACGGCCCAAGGTATTCAACCGTTGCCGTCAAAGACGAATTCAATCAAGAATATCAAGTCACCAAGGACTTTGAGCGATTTGCAGAAAATCCTGGGAGTACTAAACTATTATCGCAAGTTCCTTCCAGGCCTTTCAAAACAACTTTATCCTTTGTGCAGGCACCTGCGGAACCGAAAAGGACTTAGCAAGAATTCCATCATTGCTTGGTCATCCGAAGACGAGGAATTACTTCGACTTGCCATCAACTCGTTAGCAAATGCCACAATGCTAACGCATCCAGATTTCGAAAAGCCATTTCTACTCACGACAGATGCTTCTGAATTCGCTATTGGAGCCACTTTGGAACAAGAGATCGACGGAGTTCGGAAGCCTATCAGTTTCTACTCGCGTACTCTCCAACCAGTAGAAACGAGGTACGACACTTTCGGCCGAGAACTTCTCGCCATCCACGACGCAGTGCGCCATTTTATCAGCATCATTGGCAGTAGCAGATTTGTTGTTTTCACAGATCATGCACCACTAGTTAGCGCACTTCGAAACGCAACTTCATCTATCGCCAAGTACCCTGCCAGAGTGGAAAGACAGCTTTCTCGTCTAAGCGAATGGCAATTTGACGTCTTTCACGTCAAGGGCAAACAGAACTTCATTGCAGATGCCCTGTCCAGGCCAGACGTCTCTCTACAACCACCTTCGCCGTCACCATTCACTGTCAACTCCGTGGCACTCAGTGAACCTGCACTAACGCCAACTCTCCTGCGAACTGAACAACGCGGTGACATTCACATTCAAAGATCAATAGCCCGTCACCCAACCAAGTTCATATGCCGTCTGTGGGAAGGCTTACCAATTGTTTACTTCACGGGTACGCAGCCCAACAAGCCAGTTCTGCCGACCAGCCTTCAGAGAAAAGTTTTCGATTCAATTCACTCAATTTCTCACCCAGGAAGCCAAGCGACTGTCCGACTTCTTACAGATCGTTTCTGGGGTCACAGACTTAGGCAGAATGTTAAACGATGGGTCTCAGAGTGTGCTATTTGTCAGAAAAACAAGATCACACGACACACTCGTTCTAAGTTGCAACATTTTCGATCTACTTCTCGCCTAGCCATCGTCCACATCGACATAGTTCATCTGACAAAGGTTCAAGGTTTCAGCTACCTTCTAACTATGATCGATAGATTTACACGGTGGCCTGCGGCATTACCTCTTGGCACCATTTCTGCAGACGAAGTAACTAACGGTTTTATCTCTGCATGGATATCCAATTATGGTGTTCCCAATGAGGTCATCACGGACAGAGGCACTTGCTTCTCATCTGATCGTTTCAAAACCACCTTGCGGTACATGGGATGCATCTTACGCCAGACGACTGCCTACCATCCCCAAGCTAATGGCATGGTAGAGAGAATGCATAGGGAACTCAAAGCAGCTTTAGCATCCTCGTCCATTAATGGCAACTGGGTCGATGCACTACCTTTAGTTCTGCTGGCCATGCGTTCCCGTACTCGTGAATCCATTAAAACGTCTGCGTCACAACTCTTGTATGGCATGGATCTACGCCTGCCTAGTCAGCTCCCACGTCTACTACCGGCACAAGATGACCCACAAGACGAAGCTACCCGCCTTCGACTTCATTTCGGTAACATGTCCGAACAGCAGCCGAGACACACGCCTCGTCCAGTCTTCGTTCACCCACAGCTCCACAGCTGCAAGAGAGTACTCGTTCGCAACAATAATGCTGTTGCACCACTACAACCCAAGTATCGCGGTCCTTACCCGATTTTACTCAGACAGCCAAAATACTTCATCATTATGCAAGGCGCTACACCGACATCAGTAAGCATAGACAGGTTGAAACCGTTTATCGAACCACCTGATCCTGAGAGCGTTCAACCTTCTACACACGTCTCAGGCTCCGTCTGCTCACAATCTCAATATCCTGATTTGTATAACGCGTAATTGATTTTTTTAAACATTAACATTAACTATCAAAATTTTTTTAACCTTACGTTATTTTTCGTATTTGTCTCACGTGGCATAACCAGCTGTTCTTAGCTAACAATTGTGTAGCATTTTTGAACAGTTCTTTGGTATTATGCCATCTCTGAGGCAATGTTCGTGTACATATTTTTATGCAATTACCTTTGATTTTAATGTATATATTTTTACATTATAATGTATTTCTCACACATGACATTACACTGCCTATTTTGGTATGACCAGCTACTTAGAGCTAACGCTTTCGTGTAGCAACACTAAGTAGTGATCAGCTTCATATCATGGTACAGGCCACTTTCAATGCATATCTCAACTTTATCAATTGCACAAAGACCACTCTACAAATGTCATGACCACAACGTCGAGCACTCTAGCTCCTTTGGTCGTATACAAACACATTGACAACGATCCAACCTGCTTAGGTTTTTAACTTAAACCTGGCAAATTCAGAGGCGATTTACCTCGAAATCTTCACGCTGCGGCTCCAAAAACTTACACTGCTCTATTTTGCCTCACGTGCTATGACCGACCACTAGAGCTAACAATTTGTGTAGCAATTCCTAGTGGTTACCTGGCATCATATCATTGTTGAAGCAACCAACAAGCATATTTAAGCCCAGCACTTATGGTTCATCATATTTTTGCTTAACTTGGTTCGAACTCTGTCATGCATTTCTTATCTAGCCTCGCAGAGAGGAATTTTTTTCCTTTTTTTTCAGAGAGGAAAGTGTTGTAACGACACAAATCAATCGCCGACATATTGCGTAAATTAAATTCAAATTTATTTACGTTGCACCAATGAGAAAAAAGCGAAACTTGCCGTTAACCACGTTTAACCAATAGTGTGCAAGTAGACATATTGCATGCTATTTAAGCACGGCAATTTACCATGCAAGTCAGTTGTGGCATTTGCATTCTACCTGCTTCACGCGTGTGCGTTCTGTCGGCTGTCAATACCTACGCTGGTGATTTGATAGTTTCACCAACAACTAACTACATCCGTGACTCATCTTGTTGCGGTATACCGGAGAGACGAGCCAATTAAGTGCAGAACCTGCAGGACGCTATCCACATCGTGATTACAGCTCAACCACGGGAGCAACAACTCAACCAGAGTCCACCCAAGGCTCTAGGACATCTTCACACTCTGAAGACTTCAAGAGAACGCATTACCAGGCCCTCTTAAGGGCCCCCATATCAGTAACTAATCTCTATTCAGAGCACCTTAACCGAGTTTGTAACGTCGTACGGCATTTACTTGAAGCCGGGGCGTTTACAATTGTAACGACACAAATCAATCGCCGACATATTGCGTAAATTAAATTCAAATTTATTTACGTTGCACCAATGAGAAAAAAGCAAAATTGCCGTTTAACCACGTTTAACCACGTTTAACCAATAGTATGCAAGTACACATATTGCATGCTATTTAAGCACGGTAATTTACCATGCAAGTCAGTTGGTCGTATCTGCGTTCTGCCTCGTGTTACACATGTGCGTGCTGTCGGCTGTCAATACCTACGCTGGATATTGATTTGTTTCACCAACAATTGGCAACATTCGTGACTCACCGTGTTGCACTTCAGCCAGCAAGACGAGCCAATTAATGCAGAACTTCAACCAAGTTGTCCACACATGATAACAACAGCAGGAACCACAACCAGAGTCCACCCAAGGAACAGAACATCAACTTACATATATATAACTTACGCGAACGCCGCCAAGGCCCTCTTAAGGGCCCCCATATCAGTAACTAATCTCTATTCAGAGCACCTTAACCGAGTTTGTAACGTCGTACGGCATTTACTTGAAGCCGGGGCGTTTACAAAATTGGCGACCGCGCCAGGATATTGATTATTGTTCTGATTTTTTTGGTATAAATAAAATTGACTTCCTTTTTCATCTATTTGGGATAAATAGATTGACATTTGTGTTTTCTTTACCCTGATCGTGGTTTTCTGGGAAATCTGTTGGGTATATATTCGTGGATTTGTGGGGATAATTATAATACATTGTCATCAAAGGCCAACGGGGCCTCTATTTAACTTTCCTACGTACGAAACGGCACCGTACGTACACAATTTCGGATTTTTGGAAACAGTGACTTTTTTGTTCTGCACTTATTCAACTGTGGAAGCTGTTTGTGGGTAAGCGTTTCGTTAAAGTATATTTATATATTTTCATATTGCTTATAAATTTATGCTTTTAAGATCCCGTAAGATTGTTAAAATGTCAGGTCCAATTTTAGATATTGATGTTCCTGTTTGGGATGGAGATAGTGAGCTATTCTTTATGCGCGTAGACTCCGCTTTCTCCCCGTTTCCTGATTATGACAGTCATCAAAAACTGTCGAAGGTTTTTGCTAAACTACCTTCTGAATTGCAGCGACGGATTTATCCTAAGCTTGAGGCCATTAGGAAGCTACCTAATCCCATTTTGGGCCTACAAAACGAGGTAGAATCCTTGCTTGGACCCACGGAAACTGAGCAGATAATAAACAAATATGCGCAGTTAGATATGCCAAATCTTGGCCCCATAGAAATACTGAGGGAATTACGGAAACGTTGGTATAAAACCAACATTTCTGACCATGAGGCTAAGGTTGTTTTTATTAACAATCTTCCCCAAACATTAAAACTCTTTGCCAGACAGCTCCCCAACACTCTCTCTATAGATGACTTATCTGAGAGATGTGAGTTAGAATATAGGGTTTTGGAACCCAAAGTGAATCCATCATCCTTTTCTTCACCCCCGCAAGATGATAGAATCTCCTCTTTAGAGAGAACAGTGGCGAACATGGCCAAAGTTCTAGAAGGATTGGCCATTACCAAATCCGAGATAAATCAAGTGAATGCTCGACCAAAATTCGTTTCCAAGTCAAATTATAATGGTAGGCGGCGATCGAGATCTCCGCAATCCTTTAATAAATATGCTCCAAAGAACTGGTGTTATAACCACCAGAAGTTTTTTATGCTTGCCAAGTTTGTCTTTGTCGTTCCGAAGAATTTCCGAATGAGTGTCAATTTCCACAGCTGACGGAGAGGACAACAGACCGCAGGCACAAGGGTGCATCAGTATCGGGAAACGTCTGGCGCAGGAAGTAGAAGACCGTACTTTCTGCACATCAACGGCATCAACGGCGCTACAGGGAAGAAGCCAACTACAATCCGACATCCCTGTCGACTCTTTTCGTCCACGCCGAATTTTTCACATAGAGAACCAAACAGACAATGCCGGTCGCAATCACCAGCCTACTTGTTTGCATGACCCGGCCAAACAGCCCAACGAACTTCTGCACCTTCTTGATTTCAAAACTGGCGAAGAGTTCATCGTAGACACAGGTGCGGCAGTCTCAGTTCTCAAAGGTGATTCAATGGCCGAGATGTCGCTAGGCGTTCTTCTCGCAACAGCTACAGGCGAGCCCATACCAACTTATGGCTGCCAATACCGCACACTCAACATAGGTCTACGACGTGAATTTTCCCACAACTTCATCATTGCCAAGGTCTCACATAATATAATAGGCCTTGATTTCCTTCTAAAATTTCGGCTCATTGTTGATCTTGCCAATCAAAAGATCATCGACCCCTCCACCGGACTTGAACAAAGCTTTTGGACACTTGCCTCCGAGCGTTTGGAGTTACAGGTCATTCAGCCAACCCCAGTGCATCATTCAGCAGAGATATCAGCAGCTCTTCGAAAATACAAATCGCTTTTCGATCTTAACAAGTCAGAGCTACGAGTCTCCAACACGATGCATCATATCGTCACAGAAGGACAACCTATTGCACTCAAGAAGCGACCACTGGCTCCTGCTAAGCTGAAAGCTGCCCAAGAAGAATTCTCAAGGCTTTTGGAAGAGGGAATCATCAGACCATCGAAAAGTTCATGGGCGTCACCACTGCACTTAGTCTCAAAATCAAACGGATCGTACAGAGCCTGTGGAGACTACCGTAAGCTAAATTCAGTGACAAAATCTGATGCATATCCTATTCCAAATATCAACACTTTACTTGAAAAACTCAACGGCAGCAATTTCTTCTCAGTGATTGACCTCAGACAAGCGTACCATCACATACCGGTAGCACCAGAGGATATCGAGAAAACTGCAGTCATCACTCCATTTGGCCTTTTTGAATATCTTTACATGCCTTTTGGACTTAAGTGTGCTACTCAGACATTTCAAAGATTCATAGACAACATACTTCGCGACGACTCTGCTTATTGTATGTCATATCTAGATGACATTATGGTATTCAGTCCAGATCTAGAATCTCATGCGAAACATCTACGAAATGTCCTCTCACGCTTATCCAACCACGGACTCAAGATCAACTGTGACAAGACGCAGATTGCAACTTCATCCGTCGACTTCTTAGGGCATCGTATCACGGCCCAAGGTATTCAACCGTTGCCGTCAAAGACGAATTCAATCAAGAATATCAAGTCACCAAGGACTTTGAGCGATTTGCAGAAAATCCTGGGAGTACTAAACTATTATCGCAAGTTCCTTCCAGGCCTTTCAAAACAACTTTATCCTTTGTGCAGGCACCTGCGGAACCGAAAAGGACTTAGCAAGAATTCCATCATTGCTTGGTCATCCGAAGACGAGGAATTACTTCGACTTG
This sequence comes from Eudiplozoon nipponicum, assembly GCA_029291075.1. Classification (NCBI taxonomy): domain Eukaryota; kingdom Metazoa; phylum Platyhelminthes; class Monogenea; order Mazocraeidea; family Diplozoidae; genus Eudiplozoon; species Eudiplozoon nipponicum. Next base: position 8,533 of record JAQBSW010012645.1, read on the forward strand.
CCATCAACTCGTTAGCAAATGCCACAATGCTAACGCATCCAGATTTCGAAAAGCCATTTCTACTCACGACAGATGCTTCTGAATTCGCTATTGGAGCCACTTTGGAACAAGAGATCGACGGAGTTCGGAAGCCTATCAGTTTCTACTCGCGTACTCTCCAACCAGTAGAAACGAGGTACGACACTTTCGGCCGAGAACTTCTCGCCATCCACGACGCAGTGCGCCATTTTATCAGCATCATTGGCAGTAGCAGATTTGTTGTTTTCACAGATCATGCACCACTAGTTAGCGCACTTCGAAACGCAACTTCATCTATCGCCAAGTACCCTGCCAGAGTGGAAAGACAGCTTTCTCGTCTAAGCGAATGGCAATTTGACGTCTTTCACGTCAAGGGCAAACAGAACTTCATTGCAGATGCCCTGTCCAGGCCAGACGTCTCTCTACAACCACCTTCGCCGTCACCATTCACTGTCAACTCCGTGGCACTCAGTGAACCTGCACTAACGCCAACTCTCCTGCGAACTGAACAACGCGGTGACATTCACATTCAAAGATCAATAGCCCGTCACCCAACCAAGTTCATATGCCGTCTGTGGGAAGGCTTACCAATTGTTTACTTCACGGGTACGCAGCCCAACAAGCCAGTTCTGCCGACCAGCCTTCAGAGAAAAGTTTTCGATTCAATTCACTCAATTTCTCACCCAGGAAGCCAAGCGACTGTCCGACTTCTTACAGATCGTTTCTGGGGTCACAGACTTAGGCAGAATGTTAAACGATGGGTCTCAGAGTGTGCAATTTGTCAGAAAAACAAGATCACACGACACACTCGTTCTAAGTTGCAACATTTTCGGTCTACTTCTCGCCTAGCCATCGTCCACATCGACATAGTTCATCTGACAAAGGTTCAAGGTTTCAGCTACCTTCTAACTATGATCGATAGATTTACACGGTGGCCTGCGGCATTACCTCTTGGCACCATTTCTGCAGACGAAGTAACTAACGGTTTTATCTCTGCATGGATATCCAATTATGGTGTTCCCAATGAGGTCATCACGGACAGAGGCACTTGCTTCTCATCTGATCGTTTCAAAACCACCTTGCGGTACATGGGATGCATCTTACGCCAGACGACTGCCTACCATCCCCAAGCTAATGGCATGGTAGAGAGAATGCATAGGGAACTCAAAGCAGCTTTAGCATCCTCGTCCATTAATGGCAACTGGGTCGATGCACTACCTTTAGTTCTGCTGGCCATGCGTTCTCGTACTCGAGAATCCATTAAAACGTCTGCGTCACAACTCTTGTATGGCATGGATCTACGCCTGCCTAGTCAGCTCCCACGTCTACTACCGGCACAAGATGACCCACAAAACGAAGCTACCCGCCTTCGACTTCATTTCGGTAACATGTCCGAACAGCAGCCGAGACACACGCCTCGTCCAGTCTTCGTTCACCCACAGCTCCACAGCTGCAAGAGAGTACTCGTTCGCAACAATAATGCTGTTGCACCACTACAACCCAAGTATCGCGGTCCTTACCCGATTTTGCTCAAACAGCCAAAATACTTCATCATTATGCAAGGCGCTACACCGACATCAGTAAGCATAGACAGGTTGAAACCGTTTATCGAACCACCTGATCCTGAGAGCGTTCAACCTTCTACACACGTCTCAGGCTCCGTCTGCCCACAATCTCAATAACCTGCTTTGTATAACGCGTAATTAATTTTTTTAAACATTAACATTAACTATAAAATTTTTTTAACCTTTCGTTATTTTTCGTATTTGTCTCACGTGGCATAACCAGCTGTTCTTAGCTAACAATTGTGTAGCATTTTTGAACAGTTCTTTGGTATTATGCCATCTCTGAGGCAATGTTCGTGTACATATTTTTATGCAGTTACCTTTGATTTTAATGTATATATTTTTACATTATAATGTATTTCTCACACATGACATTACACTGCCTATTTTGGTATGACCAGCTACTTAGAGCTAACGCTTTCGTGTAGCAACACTAAGTAGTGATCAGCTTCATATCATGGTACAGGCCACTTTCAATGCATATCTCAACTTTATCAATTGCACAAAGACCACTCTACAAATGTCATGACCACAACGTCGAGCACTCTAGCTCCTTTGGTCGTATACAAACACATTGACAACGATCCAACCTGCTTAGGTTTTATCTTAAACCTGGCAAATTCAGAGGCGATTTACCTCGAAATCTTCACGCTGCGGCTCCAAAAACTTACACTGCTCTATTTTGCCTCACGTGCTATGACCAACCACTAGAGCTAACAATTTGTGTAGCAATTTCTAGTGATTACCTGGCATCATATCATTGTTGAAGCAACCAACAAGCATATTTAAGCCCAGCACTTATAGTTCATCATATTTTTGCTTAACTTGGTTCGAACTCTGTCATGCATTTTTTATCTAGCCTCGCAGAGAGGAATATTTTTTTTCTTTTTTTTCAGAGAGGAAAGTGTTGTAACGATACAAATCAATCGCCGACATATTGCGTAAATTAAATTCAAATTTATTTACGTTGCACCAATAAAAAAAAGAAAATTGCCGTTTAACCACGTTTAACCACGTTTAACCAATAGTATGCAAGTACACATATTGCATGCTATTTAAGCACGGTAATTTACCATGCAATCAGTTGGCGTATCTACGTTCTGCCTCGTGTTACACATGTGCGTGCTGTCGGCTGTCAATACCTACGCTGGATATTGATTTATTTCACCAACAATTGGCAACATCCGTGATTCACCGTGTTGCTCTTCAACCAGCAAGACGAGCCAATAAATGCAGAACTTCAACGAAGTTATCCACATCGTGATAACAACAGCAGGAACCACAACCAGAGTCCACCCAATGAACAGAACATCAACTTACATATATATAACTTACGAGAACGCCGCCAAGGCCCATTTAAGGGCCCCCATATCAGTAACTAATCTCTATTCAGAGCACTTTAACCTCGTACGGCATTTACTTGAAGCCGGGGCGTTTACACTAGATTTGTATGATTTAAGTAGATACTTGTTAACACTAGGGCTGAGAATAAACAGTAAAAAGACGAGAGCTTTAAAAATAGGTAACAGAGCTGATTTCAATTATGTTTATTTTCATGATGCTGAGATTAATGATGTTTTTGAAATTAAACTTATGCAAGAAAATAAGGATTTAGGTGTAACTATTCATTGTACGGCTTCTGCTGAGAGACATATTGAAAGGATAGTAGGCAGTGCAAAGAACAGATGGGCACTAATAAATAGAAATATTTTATCGAGTGAAATAAAATATAAAATGTTTATAATATGCATTAGACCGATATTAGAATATGCTGCCGCTACTTAGAATCCTTTAACAAAGGGTTTGTCTAATAAGATAGAAGCTGTACAAAGAAAAGTTGTGAAACAAATAAGTCCTATCTCCTGCACTATATATGCCACTAGATTACAGTTTGTATCACTGTATCCTTTATGGTTTCGGAGGATGTTCTTTTGCATAAAAGTTTTTCATTTGAACCAGTGGACTGGTGCCTATATGAATCCAATAAGAAAGAGTCACGAAGTTGGAACTAGATCTGGTCATTTTGCAATATCTCCACCATTGGTGGGGAATGTAGCGAGCAAGCTATTCTCTTTTTCAAAAATTTTCAAAATTTACAATCAATTGCCAAAGGGGCTTAGAGAAACGCCTTCATCTAAAATGTCTCTTAAATTTTTATCTACCGAACTAGAAAAAGTGTTCAATCCTGCTGATATTTTTTTTTAATTTTGATTATGATAATACTTTCTCGTGGTTAAATAAAAGACAGGATTAATTGTTTTTCAGCCGCATAACTTCTCGAGATTCTATCTTCAAGTTTTGTACTATTAAAACTGAAACGTTATGCATTACATTGTAACACGCAGCTCCGTGTTACAACCCAACGAAGGTCAATTTTTACAAACGCTGTGCTCTTTAAGGTCAAATATTCTAACTCTGTCCTTAAACAATATTTCTCTTAGCTGTGATTTTGGGAACAATCTCTTTTAGTCTCAAGCAGTTTCAATCGATATTTCTTGAACTGCAATTTTATTTGTAATTAATAGTGTTTTTATAAATAGAGAGAACCGCGCGCGATCCGAGAGGATCACGCGGTGGATTATTCGTTACTATGAAAATGATTGATTGTTTACTATAAAAAACATTTGTGAGTTGTTTGTCATTTAAATCTTTAAACGGTTTACACAAAACATTTTACTTTATGACCATAAATACTTTTACTAGGCTCATATTATCATGTATCTTTAACCGTCTGACTACTCATTATAATCCAGACATTTGTGTAACAATAACCACTTGTGTATAAAACATTTTACTTTATAAACACAAATCATTTTACTATGTTCATATTATCATGTATTTTCAATCATATGTCTATATTCATGCCAATCCAGACATTTGTGCTAAACATTTCGCTTTATAGACATAAATCACTTTATATTTATATGTGCTACATTGTGTGTAATATATACGTGAAACCTTTCTTCGGCCTTCTAATATTAACCATCTGAAAAGGAGCAGACTGATTGAATGCTCGGGTACTAATAATAGCAATCATTGACAAGTAGTAGGGGTACAAAATCAGGAACGAGAAAGGAAGAGCGAAAAGTACCCCTACAATGCATTACATATCCTGTTAATCAACAATACATACAATCAACTATTAGTCATGATTCCATTTTTTGCATAATGTTACACTCGAATAATACATTAAATTTTTCTATTTTTGATGATGAATCTATCACTCTTTATGACCGAACTTTCTGATGCTGATAAACTGTACAGTACAACTAATTGCACATATTTATGTGATGTGATATGTTTTTATATTGTACATTTTCTATTTTTATTATTTGATGGAACATGTAAGGTTTGAATCCAATTAAAGATTTTCTATTCTATTCTATTCAAGTCAACCCACCAATGGTGGGAATGTTGCGAGCAAGCTACTCTCTTTTTCAAAAATTTACAAAATTTACAATCAATTGCCAAAGGGGCTTAGAGAAACGCCTCCAACTAAAATGTCTTTTAATTTTTATCTACCGAACTAGAAAAAGTGTTCAATCCTGCTGATATTTTTAATTTTGATTATGATAGTACATTCTCATGGTTAAATAAAAGACAGGATTAATTGTGTTCCAGCAACATAATTTCTCGAGTTTCTATCTTCAGATTTTGTATTATTAAAACTGAAATGTTAATCAACAATGCATACAATCAATTATTAGTCATGGTTACCTTTTTTCTTACAAACTGTTATACTTGAATTATACCTTAAATTTTTCTAATTTTGATGAAGAATCTATCACCCTTTATTCTATTCTATTCTATTCTATTCTATTCTATTCTATTCTATTCTATTCTATTCTATTCTATTCTATTCTATTCTATTCTATTCTATTCTATTCTATTCTATTCTATTCTATTCTATTCTATTCTATTCTATTCTATTCTATTCTATTCTATTCTATTCTATTCTATTCTATTCTATTCTATTCTATTCTATTCTATTCTATTCTATTCTATTCTATTCTATTCTATTCTATTCTATTCTATTCTATTCTATTCTATTCTATTCTATTCTATTCTATTCTATTCTATTCTATTCTATTCTATTCTATTCTATTCTATTCTATTCTATTCTATTCTATTCTATTCTATTCTATTCTATTCTATTCTATTCTATTCTATTCTATTCTATTCTATTCTATTCTATTCTATTCTATTCTATTCTATTCTATTCTATTCTATTCTATTCTATTCTATTCTATTCTATTCTATTCTATTCTATTCTATTCTATTCTATTCTATTCTATTCTATTCTATTCTATTCTATTCTATTCTATTCTATTCTATTCTATTCTATTCTATTCTATTCTATTCTATTCTATTCTATTCTATTCTATTCTATTCTATTCTATTCTATTCTATTCTATTCTATTCTATTCTATTCTATTCTATTCTATTCTATTCTATTCTATTCTATTCTATTCTATTCTATTCTATTCTATTCTATTCTATTCTATTCTATTCTATTCTATTCTATTCTATTCTATTCTATTCTATTCTATTCTATTCTATTCTATTCTATTCTATTCTATTCTATTCTATTCTATTCTATTCTATTCTATTCTATTCTATTCTATTCTATTCTATTCTATTCTATTCTATTCTATTCTATTCTATTCTATTCTATTCTATTCTATTCTATTCTATTCTATTCTATTCTATTCTATTCTATTCTATTCTATTCTATTCTATTCTATTCTATTCTATTCTATTCTATTCTATTCTATTCTATTCTATTCTATTCTATTCTATTCTATTCTATTCTATTCTATTCTATTCTATTCTATTCTATTCTATTCTATTCTATTCTATTCTATTCTATTCTATTCTATTCTATTCTATTCTATTCTATTCTATTCTATTCTATTCTATTCTATTCTATTCTATTCTATTCTATTCTATTCTATTCTATTCTATTCTATTCTATTCTATTCTATTCTATTCTATTCTATTCTATTCTATTCTATTCTATTCTATTCTATTCTATTCTATTCTATTCTATTCTATTCTATTCTATTCTATTCTATTCTATTCTATTCTATTCTATTCTATTCTATTCTATTCTATTCTATTCTATTCTATTCTATTCTATTCTATTCTATTCTATTCTATTCTATTCTATTCTATTCTATTCTATTCTATTCTATTCTATTCTATTCTATTCTATTCTATTCTATTCTATTCTATTCTATTCTATTCTATTCTATTCTATTCTATTCTATTCTATTCTATTCTATTCTATTCTATTCTATTCTATTCTATTCTATTCTATTCTATTCTATTCTATTCTATTCTATTCTATTCTATTCTATTCTATTCTATTCTATTCTATTCTATTCTATTCTATTCTATTCTATTCTATTCTATTCTATTCTATTCTATTCTATTCTATTCTATTCTATTCTATTCTATTCTATTCTATTCTATTCTATTCTATTCTATTCTATTCTATTCTATTCTATTCTATTCTATTCTATTCTATTCTATTCTATTCTATTCTATTCTATTCTGTTCTATTCTATTCTATTCTATTCTATTCTATTCTATTCTATTCTATTCTATTCTATTCTATTCTATTCTATTCTATTCTATTCTATTCTATTCTATTCTATTCTATTCTATTCTATTCTATTCTATTCTATTCTATTCTATTCTATTCTATTCTATTCTATTCTATTCTATTCTATTCTATTCTATTCTATTCTATTCTATTCTATTCTATTCTATTCTATTCTATTCTATTCTATTCTATTCTATTCTATTCTATTCTATTCTATTCTATTCTATTCTATTCTATTCTATTCTATTCTATTCTATTCTATTCTATTCTATTCTATTCTATTCTATTCTATTCTATTCTATTCTATTCTATTCTATTCTATTCTATTCTGTTCTATTCTATTCTATTCTATTCTATTCTATTCTATTCTATTCTATTCCATTCTATCCTATTCTTTTCTTTTCTGTTCTGTTCTATTCTATTCTATTC
>JAQBSW010012646.1:0-16149 GCA_029291075.1 Eudiplozoon nipponicum
ACAACGCCCCATTTACCGGCTTGAGAGTACTGCGTGGAACCAGATGTTCGAAGCCAATAACGCTTAGATAGGGATGGTGCAACCAGTTCTTTAATGCACACAGGATCCTGTATTCTGGTGTCAGATACACAATATATGTAGATTTATAATTTATCCAACGTACGAGCAAGAGATTCTTGCTACCCAAGTTGTTTTAATGTTCGTAAATTAAATGCGTCTACGTTAAAACATAACCTAGGTTTAATGATTGATCGTCTACTAGAACCATTTTCGATATTTAGCATCCTGGTATTGGGCTCAGTGTTATGATCTAAAACAACCATTTTTATAGTATCTAAACGAGTGTTATTGTTAGATTGAGGAAAGGAAGGGTAAGGAGAGGAGGCAGAATTGGAGATAAAGTTGCCTGCGCTAGCCCTATTTCGATTATTCACCCTGCGTGGCTCAGCAGATAAGGTGACCCTTTTTATACTGCGCGACGGCCGATGCAGTATGTAGTTATGGTAAGTTGTACTTGTCATGGTTATATATGTTCTGTAAAAGAACACTTGGTCACCCATTCCTTGTGATGGTTTGTATTTGGAGTTTTCCTTCTAGATAGTCTGCCATCCAAGGCTGATGAGCACTATCTGCCCAGATGCCAGTGGCCAAAGTTTCCTTCAGTAGCCGAAACTTGCCCTTTACGTTTGGAACACTTGCTCTCATTCCGTCACTACACATTTAACAAAGTTACAGTGCATTTAGACCAAACTCGAGGCTTTACATGAAACAGGATGATAGCTGTGTCCATTTATGGTCGGCAAGATTCATGCTACCCCTCCCGGGTTGACTAGCTTGAGCCCGCCGGTCGTCAGGCCGGAATTTCTATGGCTACGGGCCATATATATATGATAGAAATTCTTTTTTTGCAAATGGAAAGGGTACTATATATATTATTAATGGACAGTTGACGAATATAATATTAGTAAAATAATTTTTTTAAAATTCCCTGTGGCTGTCCAAAGCATTACACTGCGCAATTTTAAATTAGAAATTATGAATGAAAGACGATTTTCGATCGAGAAAAGACGACAAATTTCTCGGAAATTAAATTTACGGCTACTCTGTCCCGCGTTTAACACATTTAATTCAGCTTAATGGTGTTCGTTAAACTAGGTATTGTATTTAATTTTATTAGCAATTGTCTGTAGTTGTAATTAGCTAACGCCATATGGAGACACTGACAAAAGACGAAGGATAGCATGCTGCTGTATCAATTGCCTGAATCAAAAGAGCCTCCGCGGTTCACTTTCACGTCCAAGACAGTGGATATCAATCGTCTGCCTATAAGAATGTTGTCGATCTGAGTACGATATGTCACTGTCCCATCCGCGAACGTTACATCGCTAGGCATTTTGGCAAGTTACACTTTGGGTTGATACACAAACGTGTAGTCTCCTAGAATCCAGCAATGCGAATATTGTGCTTGTGCTGTAAATCAGTCGTAAGGTACTAACTATGTTGTGAGGCGAGAGCTCACATACCAAGGGCCATTAACTTAAGAAGCGAAATCTGCTGGATGTCCACTTTGTGCAATTCGTCATGTTATTTGCTGCTTTATAAAGGAGGTATTGCTATCATTCGCTTTACTTTTGCTTGTTTTTGAAATCGTGCAAATGCTCATGTACATGGGCTAACGGTTATGCAGACAAACAGCACTGCGATACATTGGCACTGAACAAAGTCGCTATTTCTAGTGCAAGAGTACACAGCAAAATCCAATTGCGGCTAAATTATCGTTTATTCTCATCAATTCTTGAGCCTCATTTTTCAAATAAGATTTTTTCTGTTGGTATTTGTTATCTCATCCTGTTATAATAAAGATATTCTCCACCTGAGCAAAACTTTTTTATTAATTGACTGTGTCATTTAAATTTCAGTTGATGAGCTATGCAAATCTGGAAATACTGAAAATATCATGGTCCAGTGTAATATTTTTATTTTTTTATCTCTACCATAGACATAGATTAAAAGGTATAGTTTATTTTAACTGCGGCTTGAATGACAAAACATGTTCCGGCAGCGCAATTCCTTTGGGTGTTAATTTTGGTTTTGCAATATGTATGAAGCTACTTCTCGTTGTTCTTACGTTTCCACCATTCGTCCAATGGTCATCTTCAGAACTTGTTCACTATTTTTTGCATAGCTTATTGATCTGTTTTTAAATGCAATTGGAAGATACATATCATCCTTACCTGGTTACTCAAGTTACTGTGTTGAATGGTTTGAGCTGCAGAGGGGAAATACCAGCCATTTTTCGTGCTATCGGTCACTATATCACACCATATGGTACTCACATTGAATATGGAGTCCTATTAACTGGTCTGCCTCATCTGCATATGCACTTCGGAAATAACTGCCTCAGTACATTTAGCTTCGTATATCGCTGTTTAATTTAAACGATTCAATTTAAAACTGATTTTGATGCTGTTAATAATGTATATTTATAAATAGTAACATAGTTTCCTTATTTCGCGTTCGTCTGATCTGGCGTTTTTTTAAATAGGTATCAAAATATTACAAACTTTATAAGGTAACGTTCTGGACTGTCTTCCTTTTTACATAGTATAAAATGGCATAACAGCCTGGAAACAAAAGAATTCTACTATAATTAACTATCTTTGGAGGAATTCTAGTTAATATTCTAATACCGGTTGATATAAACGTCTACATCTTTTAGAACGAGACTAGTCGTTTGTCAGTAGAGTCCGTCTCTCGACTGTCCAGCGAATTGCTGCGTCTTCAGATTGAAAGAAATCGTTCTGCTACTGTTCGTGAAACAAAGCTTATCACTGCTAACCAACAGCTTACTGAAGCGCTGGAGGAGGCGCGAAATGCAATGTATGCAGCCAATTTCGCCAGGTTACATGAACAGGCCAATGCTGATCGACTTGCTGCGCGTCAGTTAGCAGAGTTCGAGGCCAACGTGGCTATTGGATGCAGGCTTACAAACGCACAATTGCGCAACAAACAGTAAATTTCACATTTATATGGCTCAGTATGCATTATCTTTTCAGATTATGCAATAGAAGTACGCTTAGATGCATCAATCCTACCAGAAACCAGTACACGGGTTCATGCAGCTTTCGGTTTAATAATTTCAATTAAATGTAGGATCTTTATACACGGTATTCTAGGTCTCTCTGGTAGAACTAATTACCCACACTTCTTGACTGACACCTGTCTAATTACAATTTTCTTAGGTTCTAACAAATTTAAGTGAATTTTTGATGAATAATGACAAAATAAACGATGTGGCGAGTGGTCGCGTTCTCAAATTCAACTTGAATTTCAGGTTTATGTACTTTTTAAACATCTGTATGGTGCTTGGACAATATGACGTACTTATTCTGGAATTATCAGGTAGAGAATTATTGATTTACTTGTTCTGTTATATAAGCGTGTGTATACCATTCAGACACTTTTAGTAGGCCTACTCTTGATTACGTCGTGTGTTTCCAGTGCTGAGTTTTTTGACAAAAATCTTTCGACGTGTATTTCTTGTGTGATTTGGAGCTGGAGGAATAATTCAGGCAAAATAAACATTGTTTAGTTTTGAAGGAATTTCTTCGTTGCGAACCTGGATTAACTGAAATTACCTGATTACCTGGATTAATTGAAATTACCGTTTTGACTAACACAGCTTTCGTTGTTCCAGTAATTTTCTTAGCAAAATATTTCGACCTACCTTACCGTAGGTCTTCATCAGTTGCATTTTTAATGTGTGTCTAGTAATGCATTAGTTCAGTTAGGGCCAGAAGAATATGCCAAAGTCAGCATGAAAAGAAGGTACAATAGCATGCACACGGGCATTTTGTGCTTACTGGTGACTCATCAGTAGGAGCCGGTACTACGTGCCATACTCACGCTATATTTGTTCGGGAAATTTTAAACAGTGTTTATTTATTGAAGAAGCATCGTATAAAGTCTGCGGCAACGTGATTGAGCTACAGGTGTTCAGAATCGGCAACCTTTACTGACTTAGTTTCTCGAAAGCAATTTTGTTGGTATCCATATATAGCGAATTGGCTTTCAAGTGGCATTGCCGAAGAATTTATATCGTACATAATTGGTATATGCTTCTGACACACCAAGCTCCAGAATTCTTATTATTTTTGTAATAAATAGATATGTCGCTAACATTATATCTTGATTTTATATTACTCTTTTTTATTTAGACTTGAAGAAAGTGAAGCTGCTCGATCAGAGGAACTTGCTGCGAAAACAAAGGAATTCAACGGTACATTTTATACTATGAAGCATAATAAATTAAGGAATGACAACTGCCAATATAGCAAAATTCATGTGCGGTATTAAACTTGTATTTTTACCGTAGATTCAATTAGTAGAGCTGATAAATTTCACTGGAGACTAGATTTCACAATATTTCTAATTGTTTGTGTGCATTGGCAATAATTATGGCGCAAAGGTGCTCCTAGAATTGCTCGTTTAATGTAGACCAACGAAGAGAGACCTGACTAAATGGATGGAGCAGCCATGTGTTCATTTTCAGCCAATACATAACTATAATATACCGGTTATGTGGCAGTGAATCATCATTACATTATGCTGGTTTGATACTGTATACTACTTCTACTACCACTTGTAGTAGATGTAAATGGAGTATTAGTACTAATAGTAGTAGCAGCAGTAGTAGGAGAAGGAGGGACAGAGGGAGTATCAGTAGTTATAGAAGTTGTAGGAGTAAGAGTAGTAGAAATAGTAGTACTGAGAGTAGTCGTAGCAGTTGTATGAGTTTTTGGAGTAGTAGGAGTAGAATAATGGGAGTAGTAGGAGTAGGAGTAGTGGGAGTAAAAGAATAATGAGTAGTAGGCGTATTAGGAGTAATAGTTTTTTTTAAATTATTATTATTCTTTTTCTTCTTCTTCTTCTTCTTCTTATTATTATTATTATTAGTAGTAGTAGTAGTAGTAGTATTAGTAGTAGTAGTGGTGGTAGTAGTAGTAGTAATAGTAGTATTAGTAGTAACATCAAATTGAAAGTGTTCCTATTTTAACTGATGCACCTTATTCATGCCTCCTGAGGCGTAGATTACGGTGGTCCTAGTCATCAAGGTGATCGCTTCGGCGCGTACGGCTATCTAATTTCTAGCAGCTATTTTTACACAAAAGGTGTCGATTGTAAGTTAGTCAATACAACATTTGTCGATTGATTTGTACCAGGCTATCTTTTTACTAATTTGCTATTTAAAGATTTTCCTTCAAATGTGAAACCTTAGTGTCATTGTAAAAGTATTTTTCGACTAAGGTATCATGCGTAAAACTAAACTAAAGAAAACATTGTCAAATTTAGGCAGATACAGCAGAAGATTGAATTCCCGCTTGTTGTAGCACTTAACGATTTTATGTACGAATAATAAGATTGGTTCCTTGCGTAAGACTGTAGCTAAAGATAGAATGACATGAAAAATGTGCCAATCCATCGGTGCAACGGAAAATGCATCTAGGATATGACTGGTGAAGACAGGTTGACAGTGCAAGTTGCAGCAAAATTAAATCTCGGTGAAGGTCCATCGGTTGAGTGCCACTAGGAATCCATGTTTGACGAATTCTCTAACGACAAACAGTGCAGAGCGCAGTCTTTGACTTTAGATACAAGTTTTCCGTAATGACATTTGGATTTAATTTGTATCGGTTTGATGGGTAATTATATGGTCCATTGCATTGGCTATGTATCTACACACCAATTATGCTAAAAAACGTTGTCTCTTTGCCTGAATAGGGGAAACCGAAGTTAGACTTTACATTGCGTAAAAACCTGCCCTATTTTTTCTCTGCAACAAATTACTAAAAGGATTTATCGAAAACTTTTTAAATATGGAATTCTGTTGTATGCTACTAGCGAAATATGATTATTGAATATATTGTCCCTACGGATGTACGGGAAGCTCTCAGGTAAATTGATTGAGATTTCATATTGGAGCATTGCAGTTTACCGCCGAATTATTTGGCTCGTTAACACCCGAATGTTTTTCATACTAAAAATATTATTTTTGACTATTTTTTGCAGTTCAATCATTCGTTTGGAAGCCTGACCAGTTTCTTAAAAATATGCTAGGGACATATTTTTTTTAGAAATACGTTCCTCAAATATTCTCTCGAAGAATTGCTCCCGTTGTTAAATAAAAAGGAAATCTTTTTACTTAGGTAATTAATTTGAAGCGCGACATTTTTTTGCAGTTATATCAAATAAAATTAGATTGATTTAAAGGTATGTAATCAAACCTGCTGTAGACTTGCTTATGCTGAAGTAGTTAGAGCACCAGATTCCGAAGCAGACGTGCCCAGGTTCGAGTCCTGTCCGCGGCAAATTCTGGCCAGTACATGATGAGTTCCCAATAAGGACGAAACCGGTCTACTGGATGAATTGCCTTTTCTACACTATACAATTCTTAGTTTATACTGACATATGTAAGCAATTAATGAGTCAAGTGTTTATATCAAGACCGCAACTTTGATTATAATAATTGTTATCACCACCCGCGCAACCAATGTTCGTTTAATTATATGCTGAACCTGTATGTGCTACATAATGGTGAATGGTAATATACACTTTCGTAACATCTATGTGAAAAACGCACCTTAAAATTAAACATACTGAAGAATTCTATACAAATTTAAAATTTACGTTGTTTTTTTATTTTTTGTTGAAGATTTATCGGCCACTTCCCAATCTTTGCGCAGTAAACTGGCGTCCACCAGGGAGGAATTGAAACAGACCAATGCTTCTAATACAATTTACCGGCGGGAGTTGGATGCAGCGAAAGAGGAGTTACGATCACTCAAGTCTTGTGTTGCTCAGTAAGTTCCTTCCACGAAAGTGATTCATATATATTCAATTATTATAGAAATGCTTAGTCTTACTATGCTCTAGAACACGTCTAGTGGCATTTTCTGTTATTATATAAACTTATTTAGTATTTATTTGTTGGTGTTTGAACGCTAAGTATGATTTTAAAAGTGCTATTTTTGTTTTGATATTTTCCTTAGCGGTTTAGTATAAATCTGGTTGATAACCTAGTCTATACTCATCGCTAGACTATAAAATAGTGTTCAGCCATGGCACCGGCTTCGTTATGTTTTAAATACGCCTACAGATTAATCACTGAGAATTGTACTTGTGTATGACTAAGGTATGACTAACGTAATAAATATATAGTAAGAATAGAAAATATTCATGTTTAACAATTAACAATGGTCCTTCTTCTAAATATATATATATATATATATATATACATATATATATATAAAGGTGTTACGATATTATATTTAGATATATATGTATATAGATATAATGAATTATTTTAGTTATATGAGCAAATATTCTTATGCAATTATTTCCAATAGTTGATTAACTTCGCATTGTGCTTACGATTAGTTTTTTGAAAAACGTTAGTTGTCCATACTATCTCTATCTTTCTCTCTTTAATCTTTCACCTAAGCGTCGCTATGACATTCACTCTCCATCCATCTACGTAACTTGCTGCTCCATATTTGAACTAATTTGTTGCTATGTGCGCAATACCTCATACACCATTGTATACATTAGAGTTCCCGGCTTTAAATAAAATACAATATATGACATTCAAGGTTTTAGTTTTTTATCATTTTGAATTTTGATTACCGTGGCATAGTAGCAATACAGTTATAACAAATAACAAAAGGTTCGATACTGTCTCTCTCCCTTACAATATTCTGCATACGAGATGAGATTACGTATACCGGGAATTTGAGATAGGTGAGGTAATGATTGGTCTGCTAATTATAAATAGTTATATATTGAGTTTAGTTACTGAGACAAATTCTATGATTAAAAATAGTGTTGAGTCAATTATATACAAATAGAATGGTTTTGGAACGAGGTTACCACATTTGCTTAAATCTGCTATTGTGAAGTTTGTACTGTGCTGTGTTGCCTGAGGATGGTGCTGGAAAGTAGGCACCGAAACGTCGCCAGTCAACAAAGATGTGATAGAACCACATTTTCAGTTGAAAAAAGAAGAATTCAACCCGATCAAAGACAAAACAAAATCGGAAAATGTGAAGAATCGGATCTTTGTGTAACTGCCCGTGTACAACTATTACCCGCGTATGCAAAACGCGGCATTGAAGAAAACGAATTGTATACACCGCAACAAAATTTCAAAAAGTATGTGCTATGCTTCTTAAACTGATGGTTGAATGCCTGTAAGCGTCTAAAATCATCAACTCATTGGGACCAAATCTCACTAGCGTACAATAAAACTGCGCGTACAGATGCATTGTAAACGCGACCTTTAGGACAGAATGGAATACTCACATTTTCCATAAATACCAAAGGTTCGAGGAAACTACTCTTGCTTTAGCGATTCTTATACTCAGCACGTCAGTAATTGATAGCGCTCCCAAGGTGTGTAAACCTTCTTCCATTTCTTCAGCCTGTCTGGACTAAAAGGATGCGAGACTTTTAGACTGTACTTAAGAAGACGTCTTACATTGCGATGAGTATGACTATGATCCGCGCCATCTGGAATTTGGCGCCTTGTTTCTAGTATCTCCATAAATTTAGCAGAGATCCAATGATTATTTCTACGGAGGTCGGCAATGCCACATAGAGTAGAATCTGCATTGTGCATGATGGAACTTATCTTGAGGCAAAGAATATTCGGATTTTCGCCATTAAGACCAGTTAGCTTTGACTTTAGAATATCTTCATGTATTTGTCGGAAGGACGGTTGTTCGAGTTTGCTTACATCTATTTGAGAGTTATTCTTATTTATTTTCATGAAAATTTTTTATTGAGAATCTATAACGGATAAGTGCAAGTCGACATGTGTTCAAAATAGAACGACAATCCTGGATGCAACCAAACCATATGGACCAAATTTAATCCATTTTCCACGCAGCACCATTATCTTTGCGCGTCGGGATTAAAGTGTATCTTCCACTTAAATGAAAGTCTGCATTAAGAGGCTAACTTTAGCAATCGTGTCACCCATAAACAAGACTAGATCTTAACCTCTTGCTAGTCTTATTATGGAGATTGGTTAGTAGTAAAGAGCGGCCTTGCTTTCATCTGTGCTGCAATCGGATGGGGAATATTCATATTCAACGAAAGCACAAAGTTGATTACGACTTTTGGCATTGATTTTAGCAGATATATTTAAACGTCGGCTATTTTTAGGGATCCATTCAATTAAGCTAGCTTCAGCTTGTGCACTAAGGACAACACCGACGCCCCATGTACCGGCTCGAGATTACTCCGTGGAACCTGATGTTCGAAGTCAATAATGCGTAGATAGGGATGGAGTACCCAGGTCTGTAATGCACGCAGGATTGTGTATTCTGGTTTCAGATACTCAACATACACTGATTTATAATTTATCCAATGTACGTGCAAAAGCTTCTTGGTTTTCATGTTGTTTTACTGTTCACACGTTAAATGCGCCGATTTTAAACACTAACCTAGTCTACCTAAACTATATTCGATTTTGGGCACAGTGATATGTTCATCACCAACCATATTCATAGTTTCTAAAAGAGCATTATTGTTAGATTGGGAAAAAGAAATGGTAGGAAAGGAGGCAGAATCGAAAATGAAGTTGCCTGCAGTAGCCTGATTTCGCTTATCTACTCCGCGCGACTCATCATATTTTGTACTGCGTGACGGCCGAATCAGTATGTAATCAGTAAAATTTGTATCTTTCATAGTTATATGTTGACTGTAAATGGTCACTTGATCGCCCATTCCTTGTGAGGGTGGTTTTTATTTGGAGTTTCCTTTCTCTTAGTTAGTCTGCCAACCAAGACTGATGTGCACTATCTGCCTAAATGCCAGTGACCAAAGCTTCCTTCAGCAGCCGAAACTTTCCATTCACGCCTGGCACGCCTGCTCTCATTCCGTCACTACACATCTAACATTAAGTGTTATTGCGCAGTTAACGCAAACTCGAGGTTTCACATGAAAAATGATGATCGTTGTGTCCTTTTAGACCTGGCGAGGTTCATGCTATCATTCTCGGGCTGACTAGCTTGTGTCCGTCGGTCGTCAGGCCGGAATTTCTAATACTGTTACTACAACTATACAGCATCACATCAAAGTAATATACTAATTCTGCAATATTGCGTTGTCATGCAAGTTATGGCTGTGTTTGTGCTCTAAATTAACGACTGGCTGCTCATTTCTAGGCCGACTTTTCCTCACTAGCCTGCCTGGTTCAATTTTCTCTTTTTGTGTTTAAAAAATCTATAAAGATGTTCATTTGTAGATACTTGAGTTAGCTAAAAGTTACCTCTGTTTATAACGTTCATTTTATCCTTGTAATTGAGAATGTTTACGAATTACGTAAAAGCTAACATTGCAAAAAGAAAAGAAGTAAATTAATAATGGGCTTAATGGTTCATAATTATGAATTAGTAAATATTAATTAAAATTAGCTTAGGCGTGACTACTCAGTAAGGAATAAGTATTTATTTATGGATTGATTGAATAATTTATAGCCCCGCAATAGCTTAATTTTGCATTTAATTAAAATTTACGAAGTAACTGAATCGGATAACAGTCTATTTTTAACCGAATTTATTATATGGTAATGGAGCATGCGATGAAACATTGCTGGGTGTTTTGTTTGAGACAGGTTTGTCAATCGAGTTTATTAGAATTTCATAACAATTATTCAACTCATTTGTATTGATTTTAATTGTAAACAGGATTTCAGCACATAACCATAACATTTTGCATGATCTTTTAGATGCTAAATTAGTCTCTAAACATTAAGCGCAGCTTTGTTTTTAGTAATAAACAGTAAATTCTTTTTCATTTACATTCCACGTTTTTAAAATTATAAATCTTTGGCTGCTCAGCTAAATGCCACTTTTCCTCTTTTTAGACTTGAACAACGTGAAACTGAACGGACTGAAGAGTTAGCAGCCAAATCACAGGAGTGTGCGGGTGAGTTCTTTTCCTTTTCATGTACTCGTGGTCTTCATCATGTGTGTACTTATGTCTATTTAGAATCCCGTCAAGAAAATGAGTCTGGTAAATTTTATATATGTTTTAGGCATTGAGTACCTGATTAGATGTTAGTCATTTTAGGATGAGTAGGTTATACCAAAGTCATCATCTTCATGTCCAGCCAAACAGAAGTAAAAAATGACCAATGTTTCACCGCCATACGAAAGTCACTGCGAGGTGTAATTATATATATATATATATATATATATATATATATATATATATATATATATAATTGTGTCATTTCAATATCACTTCCACAGGTTACGCGGTGTTAAAGATCTTGGGATAAATAGTTGGAACTTTCAGTCGAAACCCTTGGCATAGAGGAAGTAAAGGTTGAATACTGCTTGTGGCGGAGAACTAATATATATGCAATTGTGTATTAGGTTTTGCTCCCAATTAGTTCATTTATGACAAGAAGTATGTGTTGCTTAAAAGAATGAAAAAGAGGTGACATTGAATTTATCAAAATTACCTGATCAGCGTTTTGACTATCACAGGCTGAATTACAATTGTTATGTTTCCTGAAGAAGTTTTGGCGCCAGTTATCGGCCGCCTTCTTCAGGTCACCCATCGTCACATGTTTCACAAAACGACACAGTGAATTGTAGTTTTATCACTTACCGTGGCATGAGGTTATGGTGAGTGTATCTGATTTGTTGGGCTCCCCCACTCGAAAATATGAGGGCGACCTCAGTTACGTCATTTCGCATGGTGAGTATAAAAAATGGTCTAACGCATGCAAATGGCAAATTCATATTCAACCATTCTAGTTTGACTTATTTTCCAATGCCACGTTTTGCGTATGCGGATTGAAGTTTCGCACCAACGGTTTGTGATGGAACCGCATTTCCATTGGGACGAATACAAACTCAGCCCGATCGAAAACCAAAAGGAAATGGAAATTGTAATCAATCGGATCTTTGTGAAACTGTTGGTGAAAATCTACAACCCGCGTAAGCAAAACGCGGTATTGTAAAATATGAAGCTGGCACTACGCGATCAATGTCAAAAAATACTAGTTTCACTTAGTTGAATGAACATGAAAGCTATGGGTATGTACTTACACCTACTTCATTACATGCAACTATCTAATGAAAGGCCGGTCTGATATTGTTAGAGAAATATCACGCTAACTTCGTTAGTTTGTTTTGTAAAACTTGTAATGAAGGGTGAAATGAAGTAGGCGATCGAACACGGTCGTCGAAATATCTTCAAGAAACAAAAAACAACGGGTATTTAGCCTGTGTTATTCAAAACGCAGATCAAGTAATAAGTCGGTATGTTATTTAAATTTGCATGTATTGCGCAGCCTGAGCAGCGCCGTGGATGAAACGAATATTTCCCAGTTGAGCTCCGGTCGCGGAAATTATTGCAAGTATTCGATGAGTGCCTAATAATTTTGAAACCGATCTACTTGATGAATTGTCTTTGTTAGCATGTTCAATATTAGGCTTATGTCGACAACATGCATAAAATCCGGACATTATACTTCAAATGTGTGTATTGATTTCAATTTAAATATCAGGATTTTGACCATATTGTCAATATGAGCTTAATATAGCATCAAGGCGCGAAAGCAATTCATCCAGTAGACCGGTTTCGTCCTTTTTGGGAACTCCTCAAGTATTTTTCCAGAATTTTCCGAGGACGGGTCTCGAACTGGAACACATTTGCTTCGGCATCTAAGACTATATATTGCGCAATCCATGAAGTACAATACAAACAATTTTAAGTAATAAACAAATTTAGTTTTTGCTTAGTCTTTCATTCAGGTGGAACCTATTTGGAATCTCTTAAGTCCTGAAGCTCTGAATTGCCATCCAAATTTGTCATTTTACAACGGACACAATGTCACTTGGGGAAGTTTGTAATTGAATTTTGATGAAAGATTTTGATTAAACGTGTGTTTTCATAATAAACTAGACATTGTATTAAGTAGCCAAGGCAATTCATTTATTAGACCGATCTAATTTATACATGAATTTTCTCTGTTGATATAATAAAAACTAAGTCAGCCTCAAATCATATAAGAGCCAATGCAGAAATAAAACTATCAGAAACATCTGCTTAATCTAATTATCTAAATCTGCTTGGAGGAATCTGTCCTCAAAAAATAGTTGACATTATCACTCTTGCCGACTTTTGTGGTATCAAGGCGTGTTGTATCAAGTTGGTCACTGCTATTGTCTTAAAACGGATGGTCAACTTAGGAAGAATTTCGATTGAGAATTTGCTGTGTGGACCAAATTAATGTACTTTTCACATGTGTCACTGGAATCAGAAGCCAACCAGAACTTTTCCACACTACTCGGTCGATTTCGATCTTGTGGCATGAAAAATGTTATGGTTAAAATTATTATTGCTAATTTAAACGTGTTCTTATGACTCATTGGCTTGTATTTATACTAATAGAAGTCCTTATGAATCTTTCACAATTGGCTGCGTCGTTTTACAGTGTGGTCTCTTTGCTCATTCGTAGTTCATTTATGCTGGTATGGTGATGATTCATGATATCTTGTGTTTGCCGAATTTTCAGTCTAATTCTTTCATGATATTAAATGTCAAAGGAGGAATAAGGGAAATTTCATTGCATTAAATTTCGCTTAGGAGAAGCCCATTCTTTCAGATCTGAAGATAAATGTTTCGAGACAAACATTATATCGAATAACGCCGAAAGTCTAAGATATTTCTGAATAACATCTGGTTGTCCGTTGTCAGCGAATGTGTATATTTCGGATTCCTGCTGTTACTAGGTGGAACTGCTGCTGCTGCTGTAATATCAATACTTTTTGATCTCACTAATTAAAATACATTGATTGGACGGATGGTGTTGACAAGTCGTTAAATCACGTTTGCAACCTTGCGGTAAACACCTGTCCCATTGTATCGAACCCATCGAATGACATTAAAACTACTTTCAGTCGTGCTCTGTTGATGATCATGACAGGTCGAAACGCGTCAGTATGTGTGATTAAAGGTAGTTCTATTTTTTGCAACTGATAAGGTTAAATTAGATTGATGTTTATTTTAACCTCGTAACCTTTATTTAAAGAATAATGTAAATTATGTTTGTGTAACTGCAAACTGTGCATCCTCACTAGCCGACTGCTCCTTCCAGTGTGAATCCTTTCCAAGCGTTGCAGTTTCTCCTCCTGTTTGTGGTTACCGTCTTTTAGGATCAATACCTCTGTAGACTTGTAGTTCATAATAATAATATTTTAGACAAATTATTGGTGAGATTTTTGAGGAGAGGCAGAGAGAAGAATACCTGTGTTACTATGAGTAAATTTATCAGGTTAACTCACAAAAGTGAGGGAAACTAAACCTCTCCACAACAGCATTGTGGCCAAGTTAGCATTCGGGAAAGGCAACATCAGCAATACAGCTTCCTTGCGGCTTTTACTGTATCACGTCAAAAACAAAACAAACCTCACAGCTAACTTTTCCCTATTAAGAAAAGAAAGTTACGAAGATGATTCTACTAGACATCTGCAACAAGATCGCCACTGAGCTCGATTTGATTCCACATCGCTACAGGTTTCTAACCAAGAACTATGATGTGCACAAGGACCCTTACCCGGCAGACGGTTCTATACTACCCAATTTGGATTAAATGACTTCAACTGTTTCTGCCATGTCAAAACCTGTCCACCTTGTTTCTTACGCCAATCTGGTGCTGGATGACAGAACAGAGCTCTACTGGGCAATTGAAATGAGGGCATACGGAAAACGTGACCGAGGCAACGAAGTTGATGGAGTCTTATTTGTTTTTCTAACGAGGAGCACTTATTGGCTGATCCAAAAATACATCTACGTATTTCAACGTTTGTTGCCCGATCTGCGTTTTGATTAATACAGCTTTTATTGTTCCAGTAGTTTTCTTTCTGAGAGACATTTCGGCTCTTCTTATCGTTAGCCTTCATAAGTCTGCTCATCCTCACAAGTTTAGCAAATGTAACTAATGAAGCAAGCGCGTTATTTCCTTTTTCACTAGATATTCGCGTGCAACATGTGTAAACTTGTGGAACAATAAAAGCTGCGTTAGTCAAAACGTAGATCAGGTAATTTCAATTAATCCAGGTTCGCAAAAACAATCTTCATTCAGTCAACGTTAGCTATTCGTTGTTGGTAACCAACATGTGCTATAATTTTTTTTCAATGCCGCGTTTTGCGTACGCGGGTAATAGCTGTGCACGGACAGTTTCACAAAGATCCGGACATTAATCATTTTATACATTACCATTAAATTATATATTTATTCAAGATGGTAAAATATTGGAATAATATATATATATATATATATATATATATATATATATATATATATATATATATATATATATATATATATATATGTTATTACTTAACTCACACACTGTTGCTTATATTTATATATGTTTTTTTACATACTTACATGTTTATTATATATTTATATAAGGTGTGAATAAATAAATATACAATTTGATTAATTGGTCAAAAAATCAGGAAGAAAAGAGAAAAATAATAATTTATTAGAAATATGCGTCATATTTGAACTAATTTGTTACTATGTGCGCAATACCTCATACACCATTGTATACATTAGAGATCCCGGCTTTAAATAAAATACAGTATATGACAGTCAAGGTTTTAGTTTTATCATTTTTGAATTTTGATTACCGTGACATAGTAGCAATACAGTTATAACAAATAACAAAAGGTTCGATACTGTCTCTCTCCCCTACAATATTCTGCATATGAGATAAGATTATGTATACCGGGAATTTGAGATAGGTGAGGTAATGATTGGTCTGCTAATTATAAATAGTTATATATTGAGTTTAGTTACTGAGACAAATTCTATGATTAAAACTAGTTTTGAGTCAAAAACAAAATATATAAATAGAACGGTTTCGGAACGAGGTTACCACATTTGCTTAAATCTGCTATTGTGATTATTGTACTGTGTATAGTTGCCTGAGGATGGTGCTTGAATTTAAGTACCGAAGCGTCGCCAGTAAAAAAATATGTGATAGAACAGCATTTCCTTTGGAATGAATAATAAATCAACCCGATCAAAGACTAAACAAAATTGGAAATTGTGATCAATCG
>JAQBSW010012647.1:0-16148 GCA_029291075.1 Eudiplozoon nipponicum
GAATTCTGTCTCCGAAATGTCGCAAAACTGCAGACTTTGCTGATTTCTTTCAAGCTAATTTAAAGATGTTGACGATATAATTTCTGGAGCGTTGACTAACCGTCTCTGTAATATATGAAATGAGAATTCAGTGTCGCTGGCTATCTTCAAAAAGACAATTTAAATTCCTGGGGTAACCGTCGTAGCATCAGCTTTAATTCATACTTATGTAGGTCATTTGCTTCAATTGTCTTGCACTGATTTAGCGTTTCGAGATGAGGTTGAATAGATAAATATTTTACCTTTAGGCTAATTCTTGAACGGCGAAATGTATTTCGCCGTCTTACACTAGCTTTATTACTAGACTTCAAGTTTCCTTTGACTCAAAGAATGGCAATGCTCTATTTGATATTCTGTCGAAAATTGGAGGCTCTGGCAAATCTATAAATCGTACATGCGTTCTCTGCACAAGCGTTTCTGATCGGTTTAAAGTCTACAACGAATTAACGCACATTAATTGCGTAGTACAAGGATCTCTTGTCTGTTTTGATGAGGTTCACGCGTGCATCAAATTCTTTGTTATAAATCCTACACGACGTGGCATCTTGTGGAGCGTAGAGGCGATCTTGTTGGTGATGTCTGTTTAAACCAACGTCTTAAGTTAATCAGAGCTATCTGTGAGGTTTGACGTGATGCAGTGTAAACCGTAAGCAATCAGTATTGCCGATTTTTCCTTGCCTTAAGTAATATCTGGCAGTATTAGTGTTGGAAAGTGGATTATATTGTCTCAGGTTTGTGTGTTATCTAGGTAAATATACTCATAGTAACTGGATCCTCTCCCTTGTAAATCACTCTTATAATTTGTTTGCTCAAAATAAGTTCTTTTGTTATAATTTCAAAAATTTCTTGTTAATTTTGAATATTTATATGCCATTAAAACAATAGATATTAATGACTTTTATATTTCTGTGCATAGTGGTTATAATAATACTACTATTACAGCTGCTACTTCTACTAATAATAATAACAACAATAATGATAACGATGATAACAACGACATAATTAATACAATTTAAAAAAATATAATATTCGGAATAATAATAATGAAAATAGAAGTTAATAAGTTATAAAAATCATTATATTAATAATAATAATAATAATAATAATAATAATAATAATAATATTTTTAATAATAAAATAATGAAAGTAGCAAAAATAATGATTTTAAAAATGAAAATTAATATATAAATAGTTTTAATAGTAATGATAGTTTTAATAATAATTATTATAATAAAAAATTTAATTTACTTATTTCAATTTAAATAACAATAAAAATAGCGTTAATAATAGCAATAACAGTAATAATAATAATAATAATAATAATAATAATAATAATAATAATAATAATAATAACAATAATAATAAAGTCTTAATTATCGCAGTAAGCAAATATACTATTAATATTTATTCTAATAACAATTATAATAATAATAAAAATGGACTTATTAAAAAAATATATTAATCATAGTAATAATATTTATCGTAATAATCATAATTAATTTTATAATTAAAACAATATAAAAAAAGTTATAATATTCAGATTAAAAGTTTTAATAATGAGGAAAATAATATTTATTAGTATAATAATCATAATATTTAAATAATAATGAAATAATATTTTTACAATGAAAAATATAAATAATAATAATAATAATAATAACAATAATAATAATATTATTAAGAATAATGACAGTTATACCATTACTTATATTAATTTTAATTAAAATTTATGATGATCCTGGTAATAATAATAATATTATTAATAAAGTTATAATAATCAACGAAATACTGTTAATAATTATTAATATTATTATAATTATAATAAAATGACAAATATTGATTATTGATATATAAAGATAAATATAGATAAGGATAATTTAAATTATAATAATTTTGTCTATCATTGTTATTTAAGTAAAAATTATTATATCTTTCAAAATGCTATATTATTAAAAATTTAAATATTGAAAGAACAATTTTTTTAAAAGAAAAATTGCAAAAGAAGACGGAGTTAATGAGGAAGTGGTTCAGATTTGCATAATGTACACTCTTGTCAGTCCGACCAACGCGCCTGTTTATTGATCGCGAATTTATAATTACATCGTGTTTAATTTAATATCGCCACGCTGATTAGCACTAACTTCTCAGCAGGGATGTGAGTTCTTGCAAGGCGTTGGCATCAAAATATTATTGCATCATCATGGGCTATGTCGCCCTCCATCTGATGAAGTTCATAGAGCTATATCTTTAGATGCCAATGAATGGCAATGAAGATTTCGCGGCTTATTGCCACTCCCTCGGCCTGGAACTTCGCTGTGAATAACCGTCTCAACTTTGGCTCCAATGTAGAGAAAACTTGTGAACATGTTTTATTTATCACAGTTTATTGCGTAATAGTAAAGATGCGCGTCATTTTGACGACTGTGCTCAAGCTTAGGAAAAGAGAAACTACTTGCTTTAATTGACAGATGGTACTGGACATTGTACCCACGGCGCGGGATGCCGATGTCCTGATGTGCAAAGTTATTCGATAATTCGAAAAATTTATTCTCTAAGATAAAAATATTTTAACAGCTAGGTCAATGTTGAATCCAACTGCTGGTGTTCTCAGACGTTTTGCTAATTTTTACAGTTCATCGATTTTCACGTCTGCGACGAGGATGCTGATCTCGTTCAAGGTGTTGGGTAATTCAAGCCTGAATAAAATAATCCGTTTTACAGAGGTAGAAGCGCGGGCACAGATCGTTAATTGAGTCCTGATTTAATAAATCCGCTTTATAAAAGGTGATCACATCCTCGAGATGAAACCAGTCACCATCTAGAAGTACCTTCTCTAGTTCTTAGTAGGCCTTTAGTGTTCACTTAATAAGGTAACGCAACGGATCACCTGTTAGAGCAATACCAAACCCAAGATATTAATACAATGTTGAATCTTTGCGACTTGCGTTCACGGGTTGTCGCTTTGCAATATCAGTTTCGCGTAGGTCTGATTGAGCCCCATTTCCAAGTACGCGTCGAGGTTGTCCTCATTTTGGCTGGTTGCGAAGGCATCAATATCGCTCATGCTAACCACTGTCAATGAGGTACGATCTAACCGTCGTTGACTGGCGACGTTTCGGAACATTATTTCCAGTTCCACCATCAGACCTCTAATCAACTATATAAACAGCAAAATTAGACACCTGGTGATGGAGCGGGAAATGATGACACGAAACGTCGCCAGTCAACGCAAATTCGATCGTACCTCATTTCCAGGGGTTAGCATGAACGATGTTGATGTCTTCGGAAGAAAGGAAGGAATCCGCATCCAGCCAGTAAGAAAACGAACTCGACGCGAACATGGAGACGGGGCCCAATCGGGTCGTTGCGAAATTGGCAGTGCAAAGCGCAACCATTCAAGCAGTACCTGTTAAACACATATTAATACAATATCAAGATTAAAATTGTGAATAGCCAACATGAGTAGATCGTTCTATTTACTCCAGTTTACGAAATTGTAAACTAGCACAAAAGGAGCAGACGTTTTTCTTAAACGCGCTGTGATTCTCTTAAACCTCGTTTACGCGCTACAACCCTCCTGTGGGGTTGACGCAAAAATAGTTCAATATTTCCAACAACTTTGCCTGCTAAAATGTAATAACACCTTGGACGGCATTTACTTAAGTATACATAAATACAGTCATTACACTGGCACTAAATTGGAGTTTAATTAATTCTCACAACTTTCACTGCGAAAGTGCTTACGAAAGAGTGAACATGACAGAGTAAGTATAGTTTAAGAAACCTACACACGGCCTCTTTGTGCTTACACTGCCAAATCTGACAGTTTAACAATGATTGATTGCCTATGCATGTATACGTGGCGAAAGCTGCAAACAGTTAGTGTTCGTGAGCTACGCCGAAATTGATACGGCCGACATTTCGGTCCAATTCAATGTATGCAGATCACCTAGGGCTTCCACGCTCTAAATTTTATTCCATTTATATTCAATGCGGTTTGATCCTCGCTAGTCGGTTTAAATCGTAATCTGGTAGCGATCATGCTGGAAGGTCGAAACGCGTCCGGTGCGGTTGCGGCTGGCGATTTTGCATGTTGTTCGACGACTAGTTAATTAATGATTGGTATTTGCTTCAGGCTTCACAAACTTGGTACAGTAATTGTTATCTTACCCGCCAATCAATGATTGTTTACTTGAGTCTCCAATCTTTTAGAATACGGTCTTCTGGATGAAATGTCGTCATTAATTTATGTAATGTCTTATATCCAGCAAGAAACCTTGATTCAAATAGCTGTGATCACCATCCGCGCAATATTTGATTGTTTAACATATTGAAACTCCTATAATTGTTCTTTGGTAACTGTACCTTCATTTAGATAAACGTGGGCGTGAAATAAATTATATATCCCTGAACACATTCAAATTATGGACACGCGAAAACACATTTGCATGAAGCAATCTTGTCTAGTGAAATGTCAGTGATTTTTATAATATCTGTCAGTAATTGTAAATGAAGCCGTTGAAACTAAATTTAACTCGTGATTTTTTGCGTGTTAATTTTTTCCCCTGTTATGAGCTTACTGGTGACAAAGGTACTCGGATGAGCGTCTCAAATTATCCCGTGGAAAATGTGGACAGGCGACGTAAAAACTTTGTTATACACAACTAAATTCTGATAATTAATCAACTCCCTGTCACGCAAAACATATTTAAAATCAATTGTTAGATAACAATTGCCAGAAAAATAATCACATGCAGAACCAAATAGAAGGAAAATTTATTTAAAACGTTTCTTAATTCGCAAACGATTCCGATTTATATTTCTGTTGCTTTCAAAAACGAACGGTGTATCGCTCAAACTTGATCGTTGTTTAATCATAATAAATACGTTTGCGCATGATTTAGGGAAACGGAAAATTGAACAGATTGGGGGAGAATAAAGTAAAGTTTATACCATAAGACATTCTCTCGTCGATGGTCATATTGAATACAGTATTTAATTGATAATGCATGTAACAAAGAGATTAAACAGGAGAGGACTAAATATGATAGCAAGGTGTAGAATTTTTGTAAAGATTTTTTCAATAATGTAAATCATTAAACACCATTATTTAATGAAATTCCGCTGTAATTGCTCTCTCCCGATTTGGACACAGCGATTGCGTCTGAGAAATAGTTAAATAATGAGATAATGATAAAGACCACGAAAAATTATAGTCTACCTTTCCTAGATGTACTATTAAAGATAGAAACTAATGGTAAATTAAACACAAAATTTACGATAAACCAAACTGGTCTGCACAGTATTTGCATTACAGCAGTTTTGTGCTGTTTAAATATAAATTATCAATATTTCGTGGCTGCTTTTCAAGAATTGACAGGTTGGTTAGTCCAGATTCAAAATACGACGAACATAATAAGGCAATACACGAGTTAATGTCGAAAGACTATTATAGAGAATTATTTGAATCCATTTTTAAAAGCGGAAGTCAACAGAAATAGACGTATTTCGAACCAGAATATAAAGCAGTCTACCGGAACATCCCAGTTAAGGGGAATGCAGTTTTCCGAATAGCAAAAAAATAAAGTTGAAGCGGAATTAACACGCATATTTAATGCAACTAAACTACGAGTGTTATTTAGGGTAAACCACTTTCCTTTACCAGAAATCAAAGAGAAACAGCCGCTAATGTCGACATCAAATATTGTTCACCAACATAAATGCGCATGCGTACATTTCGTGCATCCTAATCTTGTCTTATCTATCAGGTGCTATTTGATCTGATTTGTTACTGGTTGCGCAACGCCTATTTAATAATTGATTTCACTTATATCATTGTACTTATGTAAGTAAGTCATTCAAACATCAGTGAATGTTTTAAAGTTACCTAGATACAGGTTCATTTGATGAAAGATCGATGAATTTTAGGAAATCAGTCAGTTTGTACGGAGCCAGTTAAACAAAATTTATCGTTTTTTTACGGCGAAATTTTTGATGCCATGTGCTTTCCGTTGGAAGAGGAGCAAAAAAGAATTTTCAAAAATATGCGCTGTCAAAATGTGGACAAAGGATGTTGAAAACCTGTTTAGATTAACTAGGATCCAATTACATCTTGTCAATTTCAACTACTCCGGGTTCATTTTTAAAACATTTACACAGAATATTATCATCATCATCATCATCATCATCATCATCATCAACATCGACATTCACATTACCATTATAATCCTCCGCTTCGTTGACAATATTAGGTTTTTTTCACCACTGTCAGCATCACAATCAAAGTCTTCATTTAAAAATAAACATTAATATTACTATTATCAGCATCATAATCGTCATCATGATTATCATCAACAATATCTTCGTCTTCGTCATCATCATCTTAATCACCGGTAGCAGTAGAATCCTCATCATGATCAGCAATTACTTCTTCTCTTTAATCCTAATTCTTTTACTCGTCCACCTCATCATTATCATAACTAAGTTTATCATCATCATCATCATCATTTGAATTGTTATAATTATCAATATCATCATAATTCCCCTCATATTTGCAACGCCATTATGATGATAATTTTTATTTTTTGTATTTTATTTAGAATTTTTATCTTAAGCATCATCATCATTATCATGATCAAAAAGATCAACCTAATAATTAAAATAATATATTAAAAATAATAATAATCAGCACCATAACCATCTTCTTCATCATTATTTTCAGAAAAATTATAATAATTTATATCTTCAGGAACATCAACAATATTATATGCAGTATCGTTACCATAATTATAATTTTCATCACCAATCAGTATCGCCATCAATAACCTAATCATTATCATCATCATTATCATCATCATCATCATCATCATTATCATCATCATTATCATCATCATCATCAAAAAATTTCTTCGCTATTATTATCATTAAAAGTATCAACTCTATAAAGTCGAAAATCTACAAAATACTCTTAGACATCTATCTCATAATTATCATCTATTTCATCCTCATTATCACAATCATAATGATGATAGTCATCATTACAATCTTCATCATTCATTTAGGCATCATTATATATTTGAAAATTTGCATTCTGTACGACTTTATAATATTTAGTATTTTTAAAAGCCTCCGTGATTCGACTTTGGTGTGTTTCAAACTAACGTCCGGTTACTTTGAGCGGCTTATTTCCCGCTTAGCATCTTGATTTCACTTAACCTGATCAATTGGTTACACCGTGCTTCTTTACCTTTGACATGCGTTCTAGCAAAAGTTTGGCTTTAAAATCGCAAAAATATTGTTTGTTAGACCAAATCGGTTGCTGGGCGTAATTTCTTCCACTCTTTTAAAGCGAAAACACTTTTTTTGCAAAAAATCTCTTTTTGAAATCAAACGGTTTAATACGCTGCTGTCATTCTAATAAAAACAATTATCTCCTTTCCTTGTTTATCCGGAGATGGCTATTTGGAGCCACGTTTGGTTTTATCTCTACGAGGTGTGTAAACATTTATGTCCTCTAGCAATGATATCCGTATTAGACACGTTTGTTTACCTTAAGCAAACTGAACAATTGAGTAGAGTCATGGCGAGAAAGAGAATTCATCTTAATTAGAAATTATTTTTGTAGTTAGAAAAACATATGTTCCCATAAATCACGTTTCACCAGGTAGCACAAAAAGGCACAGGATTGACATGTTTCTGAAAAGTTATTTCTTTGTTTTCTTATTTGTTTTATGGTTTACGACTCAATAGCATGTATTTATAAACATATTTTGATATATGTAATTGTTTAGTATCATTCAATTCAATGCAATGCTGTGGTACCTGCATAAAGGTCATGAATAAAATGAATGCGGATTTGACTCATGCCTGCATGTGTCATAACAGCTTCTGTGATTCAGATATATATACATTTACATATATATATACCTATATATATACCTGCCTCATATATCCTCTCATATACACCTATATATATATATATAAAAAGGCTTCAGCATAACAGAGGAGATTGGTTTACAACACATGGCTGGTAAGGATTGGATGAACAGGCATGTACTAACAGTCAGAACAGTAACGGCTTTAGATACCCCCAGCAGAAATAGATTAAATAAATGTTGACATGGGTACGTTGTTTGTTCTTGTTTTTAAAATGATTTGAAATTAGAAACTATCAATATATATATACCTCTCATATATATATATATATATATATATATATATATATAATGGGTTTATTTTAATTTGTTGGCCGGAACTAAATGGCTGTCACTTTGTTATTAATGTGTTCTTTCTTCCCTAATTATAAATATGCAGTGTATTGTAACATTATTCAAAGGCAAAGACATTACCAAGAATATATATATATATATATATATATACTCTATCTTATATATATATATATACATATTTATATACAACAAGGTGAAAAGATCAACTACGTGCCAAAATAGCACTCATTACGTAATTACTTTTTGGGCTCTCCATGCACTAAAATGGTTAATTATCAAGCCATCAAAACAATAATGTCCAGATCTCAGACATCACTTTGCAATACAGCGAGAATGACCTTTACATGCAATCACGCACACACACAAACGCATACGCATACACACTTATTAAACAGCCAAAACAAGAAACAGATGTAAAAGCGAGTCAGATTTGTTGTCACCCAAATAATCAAATGAAATCCCAGAATGTATATAAATGAATGATTGTAGAGCGATGATTAGTATTCAAGAAATAAATGGCCTTTATTCTCTTTGTTATTAATGTATTTTATCTTCCTTATTAGAAATATACTGTGTAATATTGAAAGGCAGTGACATTATATATATATATATATATATATATATATATATATATATATATATATATATATATATATATATATATAAAAGAAATCGGTATTTTAGCCACAGTTAATTCTACGTAATACGATTAGGCTGAAAATGATGCTCTTGACGACTCTCCTAAGGTAAGGGATAATTAAAAATCGGGTGGGGTTATTGAAGTAACCAACAGCATTTATTTCGAAATGTCCGATTTTGCATAAATACAGCTAGTTGTTTTCTGAATCCATTTCTGCCATCAGCTAGTCAGATTTATGGAGAGGGACAGCCATATACGGATCCAACCGGTGTAGTAGACCTGTCATGTCTCGTAATCAACACTTAGTTTATGAAATGTGAAGTGAACTAATAATTTAATGTTAACTATGTATGAAGTTGAAGTAAAAAATGAAACATTGCTCAAAAATGAAACCCGCCTCAGCGACAGGGAGAATTGTCGCCAAATTTAAACGCAAAAAGAGTTGGTCAAAAATGCATTTGAACTCATTTTCCTACAAGTAAAATGAAGTACATTGCCTGTCATGTTTTGTTTTAGAGAAAATTAACTTTTAAAAGCCGATCTCTTATTAGGTGAACATCAGCGAGTAATGCTTCCAGATGAGAATGACAAAGACAACAATGATCTGATTACACATACATTGTCGGAAACGAGAAATATTGAATAAGAGAGAAAAGAAAATTAAATTTCTAGACCGAATTCGTTTGTCATTGGCACTAATAGGTAGCAGAATAATTAACGAAACAAAGATTTGAGATCAAATGCTAATGAATCAGAGTCAGGCAGTTAATCGTTTGCAACTCCGCAAATAAAAATATACGCATATTCATTCACAAATCAGCCCCAAAAATGTAGAAGTAAAACCAAGTCAGACTAAAGCCCTTCAAGCAAACAGAAACATACAAAGACACATACGCATATACACTTACTAATCAAACCGAGTCAGATTACACCATCTCTCACGAAAACAGACATTTACACAAACACATACGCATATACATTTACTAATTAGACCGAACAAGAAATAAAATAAAACATGGTCAGATTACACTCCTTCACGCAAACAGACATATACAAAGACACATACTCATATAAAATTACTAATTAGACAGAACAAGAAATAAAATAAAACCGAGTCAGATTACATTCCTTCACGCAACGGACATATAAAAAACACATACGCATATACATTTACTAATCAGACCAAACAATGAATGAAATTAAAATTGATTCATATTACACCTCTTTCACAAAAACAGACATATACAAAGACACATTCGCTTATGCACTTTCTAATCAGCCAAAAAGCAGAAGTAGAAGTAAAACAGATATAGACAAGACTACTAAACGGAAACAGACATACACACTGACATATATTTATATGCACATTCTTTTGAGCCTTATAATTAAAAAGAAGTAAAACCGAGTCAGACTAGACTCCTTTCAGCCCACAGACACATACACAGACACAAAAGAAGAAACAGTTGTTCAAATACATTTGAAGTCCTTTCCACCACGAGAAATGAATTCTATTGCCTACCATGTTTTGTTTTAGAGAAAATTAACCTTTCTTCGTCTACCATTCATTAAGTGCATATTTGTGAATATCGCTTTCGAAAGGAGGTTCCAACTCAGTAATAGTCAGTCCGACATTACATCGCAGACACCACGCCAAATTAAAAAGAATAACTAAAACACGAAATTAAAAAGGGCAAGATTTGTTTAAACATACATCACCGGAAAATTGAAATAATCAATAAGAGAGTGAAGAAAATTCCACTTCTAGACCGCATTTTTTGTAATTGGAGCTAAAATGTATTAGAAAAAATTTCTGAAACAAGTGTTTGAAATGAAGTGCTAAGAATCAGAATCAGGCAATTGTTCATTTACGACATCGCAGTTTTTAAGATTACATCAAACTGTTTTTTTCTTTCTTATTTCTCGTGAATATATATTTAGTTTCGAATTTTAAATCACAAATGCGCGAATTGCTGACTAAGTTAAAATCAATTAGAATTTTATATGTTAGTATTTTATTAAACACATAGTTATCAGTACTTACAAATTGTATCACATATCCTACTCAATCAATCCACCTCGCTGGCGTCTCTTGAATTAGCCATTAATCTGTAATAACCAGGCAGACTGCGTCACGAAAGCCCTGTAATTAGTGCAATTTCCAGTTTACTTGCACATCTTCATACTTTGGTCAGTATGGTATTTAATTGGGCCGATGTGTACAAAGCTGCCGGTTTACAGAGATAAAAAACTGTGGTTCTAGAAAAGACACAAGACGATCAGATGAAATCATATTGATTTCGAATTCATCGCCTTTATCTGTAGCTATTAACTGAACACCTCTAAAGACAGTAAAAGCCGCTTATACCTGCAGTCGTTTTTACAGTCGCGCGAAGCGTCTCATTGCAACAAAGCATCGAAATGTTGAGATACCACAATTGTTATTTAAATCAACGCACCATTTAATTAGGTCCTCTGTGCAATACCATTAATCTAAAATTCACATACACACACACAAAGCGTGATCTGTTATTACCAACCAATCCCAATTCAAAGAGGACAGCAATGTTGAATCAAAATGTGCTTTTAAGCTATGATTACATGAATTGCCGATATAAGCTTGGCCTTCCAGAAGACGGCGGGTAAACTTTCTTTATCCGATCGGTTACAAAGTCTTGTAAATTAGCACTCAACCCGTTGAGACAGTCATTACTCAAACGTTTCTGTTTAACAACACCAGTGATACATTAATACCTTTCAGAATAGTCCACATTTGTTACACCGTGGACCTAAAGCTTGAATAGACAACCATACATCTAGTGTTGGATAACTGGAACGGAGCTATCGGTCAAATTGATGTCGAATTCATGCAAAATTTGATCTTATGTATTTGCAGAGTTAGCGGAGCATCACATAAAGCAGCAAATCTATTTTTACTTGTGATTTGATTCATTTTCATGCCAATTATCACTTTCGTTTTGTCCGTTTCGAAATTACGTGCGCCCTCGTTGGTAACAGCGTCAACTTCAAATTTCAACTGGAAACTCGATGCATGTCATTATAAAACAGGCAAAATCAAATCTTAGAAACTGATCATCAACTTATTTAAGAAACAATAGTTTAAATCACATAAGCAATGAGTTTAAGCTGTTCGCATACATAAATGAGCAAATAAGTATCAGTTGTATTTCGGCACTAATCGTTAGTTGCCCGTATAGGACTAGTTTTAATTTAAACTTTTTTATGATTACGAAAGTTAGCACAACATTAAAAAGACGCCCAAAACAACAGACGTTTCTGTGCCAAATAAATTTGGTAGATCAAGTTCTTAAATTTTCTAATACATGACTGAAACCTCGCTGTTATGTCCTACAAATGTGGCCATCTCGATTTGTGCAAAATACAGTAAGAGAAATGAGTTTGCAAAAGTATAAAACTCCGTGGATAAACCGACCTCTGTCTTATTTATGCAAGCGGGCAAAGCCTATTCAAGGATTGAGCTTGAATTGGCGTTGATGCGCAAAATAAATTGATCGTACTCACACACCATCTCTGATTGCATAATTTTGTTTATTTTGTCTTTTGATATCTAAGGGGGAGATGAATAGAAATATGATTCCGAAAGATCTCAAGCGGTAAATTTGTACTATTAAAGTAATTCCTTTCCTGTAATATGCCGGTGCAACTTGGATTACAAATAAAAATGTATTTTTTTCCCGAATAGGCTAGAAGCCGCACAAAGCTAAGTTTTAAGCTATAGTTGCACTCTGCAGCCGAAGAATCTAAGTTGCAACTAATTGCACTAGATCCATTATAGTCTAGAAGATTTATGTACTGCACAAATATGTATTCCACTTACATCAGTCGACTGGCGTGTATATGAATCCAGTCGCAGAGAGTTTTGATAAAGTTACTTGATTTGGCCTATCTCGAATTAATCGGCCAACTGTTGAAAAGCGTGCAGGTAAACTCAGCTTGTTCCATGCAATTTACAAAATATTTCGTCATTTATCAAATTTATTACGGCAAAATTTAAGGAAACGTTCAATTTTAAATAAATGAAGGCTGAAATATTTGTATTTTGCAGTTGAATTTGACAGCACATTTGCCAAGATAAGCCAGTTGGATAGATAAAAAAGGAGTATGAAATCTGCTCAATAGGTCTTAATAAATTTTATCTTTATACCTGTTTCGTATTAAAGGTATATCTCAATTTTGACAAACTGAAACCATTATTGACAAAATAATCGCGTATAAACTTATATTTTATTCGTAGGCAATTTGTAGATAAAACTGTAAAATTTGGAAGTCAACATAGGATAATGAGTTACAATCTTGAAAAAAAGCAACAAAGTTGTGATTTTCTCCGAAAAACAATGAACTCAGGAGGGTATAGAAAGATTTACAACAGTAAACCATTGGCGTTGCACAGCAAAATATTTCAATTTTGCAATTGAAGACTTGAAAAGTAAATTTTTAAAAATACAAAATAGTCATTCTAATACCAATATTTAAGATGATACAAAACAAACGCGATTTGTGTATTAGATTTAACTTAATCAATCAAAATTATATATATATATATATATATATATATATATAATATATATATTATATATTATATATATATATATATATATATATATATATATATATATATATATATATTTGTGTGTGTGTGTATATATATATATATAATGTCCATTGCCTTCAAATATTACACAGTAAATTTCTAATTAAGAATAAAAAACACATTAATAACATAGTGGATAATGGCCATTTATTTCGAGATTACTAGACTTCGCTATACAATCTTTCATTTATATACATTCTGGGTAGGCATTTGATTGTGGGGTTGACATCAAATCTGAATCGGTTTTAGTTCTAGTTTTTATTTTGGCTGATAAATAATTGTGTATGCGTTTGTATCTGTGTGCGTCTGTTTGCAAGTAAAGGCCCTTATCAGTGTATTGCAGTGATGTCTGAGATCTGGCCATTACTGTTTTGATGGCTTGAGTATTAACCATCGGTTCGAATTGTTCGCTGTTACGTGTACGGATGCTATTTTTCAGAGTGTAGTCTTTCGTTTCACTTTTTGCGCAAATTTGTGTTCTCCACTTGGCAAAAGTGCAAGTGTGGATTTCAGTGTTGAACACTCATATTGTTTGGAAATTTCTGTGATCGTATGTGCAACTATTTTTTCCTCTTCTGTATGTTGCTAATCCGATAGAATGATTGTTGATTCTAGTCGAGGGCCTATTTGGTCTTGCCTGGATACTAGTAAATTGTTGTTATATTTTGTTATTCGTCGCCGGTCGATTAGAATATCATGTTGATGAAACTTTTGAATATTTTGGTCGTGGCAATAGCCACCTTTAAGACAAATAATGAGCAAAAGGTCTTATCTAGGACAGACATTATTTCAACAGAAATTCCTCGCAGAAGCGCCCGGATAAGAAGTAAGCAGGCAGCACAATGAGAAAGCAGACGTTGAGCTAATGTGCACATATATTAATTAATGTGTAAATTTGTTTTATTAAATAGATTGTTGTTGTGCGTGCAAAATTCTATATATAATTGAGTAAGAATTAAGCATTTATGGCACAATTAAATATGTCTTCTGATGGGGTCGAAACGTTGATTCAGGCACTGGCGTCTCAAATGAAGAATTTAACGGACGAGTTAGGCATAATTAAGGCTCGTCTAGACGACACGTTAATAATAAATACCAACGACATTCAAGTTCGTGGAACATCAAACATAGGTGGACACAACAAGATTAGATTTTGTTGTTTTTATATAAGGGCATTATAAGTAAATAACAATTGAATTTCTGATTTTGCTTTGTAAGTGAGAAATTGTTCAAATTGACTGGATGCCCCATTACTTAAAATATGATCGAAATAGCTGATTTTTCCTGACGGTGCCAAAGCCTTTTTCTAATCAATTTCTTTGGCAAATGTTGCTGGATTCTGTTTATCAATTGCTTCTTCATTCGTCTGATGTATGTTAAAACGCACATACATGGCGAATTTTGTGGACTATGAATGATTTGGAGGCAATTGGCAATTGATCTTTGGTCGCCAACCTCATGATTCTCTGTGTACTAAATGTCATATTAACTTTAACATTGGGAAAGTTCTCCTTAGTTATTCTATTCAGCCGCCGTGAAATTATTGAGGCTGGTACGTCGCCTCTAAATGGTAAGTTTAGGAAAACCTGCTTGACGGTATCCTCTCTAGTGCGATTCTGCCGTGGTCTGCTGTTGACATCAATGAAACGCTCTGGGTAGTTGTTCATTAGCAAAATTTACCTGTGGAAGTCCAATTCTTTCTCGATCTTGAATTCAGAGCAGATCTTCCTGATTCTGCTTGCTAGGTTGTTTAATAAGTTTCTTTCGTGGTATTTTACTATTTATCCTGAATGTGCGGTAGCACATATATCGTACGTACGAAGAAGAAATTGATAAACAGAATCCAGCAAAATTTAACACAGAAATT
Organism: Eudiplozoon nipponicum; assembly: GCA_029291075.1. NCBI lineage: Eukaryota > Metazoa > Platyhelminthes > Monogenea > Mazocraeidea > Diplozoidae > Eudiplozoon > Eudiplozoon nipponicum. Next base: position 15,405 of record JAQBSW010012647.1, read on the forward strand.
GATTAACAAAGGCTTGGCACCGTCAGAAAAATTAGCTATTTCCGATCCTATATTGGTAACGGGGCACTCAGTCAATTTGACCAATTTCACAATTCTACATAAAACAAAATCAGACAAATTATTATTTATTTATGAAGCCCTTTGTATAAAACAACAAGCACCTGACCTAAATATTCGAATTTTTCATCAACATGATATTCTTATCGACTGGCCAAGAATAACAAAATTTAATAACAATTTACTGGTATCCAGGCGAAATCGAACACGCCCTCGACTAGAATCAACAAACATTCAAACGGATTACAGTTAAATACTGCTTGTTGCGAAGACCTAATGTATATGCAAGTATGTATTAGGTTTTGCGAACCTAGTAACAAATTAGTTCGGTTGTGACCAGAAGGATAAACCAAAGGCAGCATGAACGGAAAGTATAATCTCATGCACATTCGTTTCGTGCTTACTGGCGACTCATCAGTAGGAGCCGGTATTACGCCCTTTAACCACAATATATTTGGTAGAAGAATGTGGAATAATAGGACGGTACAATCTCCTAGACGAATGTGTAAACCTGTAATAGTGAAGCTAACATAATCTGAAGTCAACGACAATACGACTTCAATACTAGCTTACACTATATAATATATATACGGAGTCTGTAAAGGATACTAACACTATGGCCATTGTGTTAGTAACTGATACCTTTTTTGAAATCGATGAATACCGGATACTAACACTATGGTTTCC
>JAQBSW010012648.1:0-12500 GCA_029291075.1 Eudiplozoon nipponicum
TGATAGGAGTACTTTCGGCAAAGCTGCAAGCCAATTTTCTTCTGGGCTAGCCTTGAGCGCCGCTTTTAGTTCCCGGTGTGGCCTTTCGACGAAACCATTTGCTCTAGGACTACGAACCGTCACGGAGTATTTGACATCATAGTATTTCAGTAGGGCAGCGAACTCTTTGCCGAGGAACTGTGCGTCACGATCGGTTGTCACTTCAGCTGGAGCACCAAACCGAGCGAACCAATTGAGCTCTAAAGCATAACTGACAGAGTCTTGCTTCATGTCTGGCAGTGGTATGGCCTCATACCATCGAGTGGTGCGATTCCGTATTGACAGTAGATAGCGTATATTGTTCACGGCAGGTAAGGTCACCAGATCAACGTGTTTGTGCGTGAACCGTACTTTGGACACTTGGATGACTTGTGGCGCCGTTTTGGTATGTCTCGTCACTTTGCGTTTCTGACATTCTAGACATTGATTTGACCACTTCTTGACATCTCGCCGCATGCCAGGCCAAAAATACGTTCTGGATAAAATTTCTACTGAGGCTTCGCCAAATGGATGGCTAATTGAATGGTAAACCTCGAAGATCTTGTGACGGATTTTTCAGGTATAAACGGCCGAGGGCCCACGCCAGTTATTTCACACTGCAGCAGAGTTCCATCATAATCAAATGTTTTCAGGCGATTGACATCAAATGTCCGAAGTGATGGATCATCTTGCTGTGCTGCTTGCAATTCCTGAGTACTTATATGTGAAGGACACAGGATAGAAGCACAGAGTTCTGCAGGACGGCTCAGGGAGTCTGCAACTACGTTTTCTGATCCTTTGACGTGAGTGACTTCATATTCATACTCGTGTATTCGTGTAAGTTGCGAGTTGACACGTCGTGAATATAAATACTCTTTCTTTCCTCTGAGCATCGGGAGTAGAGGAAGGTGGTCGGTGTAGATCTTGAACTTTCGGCCATCCAGATAGGTGTGGAAATGTAGGATCGACCGGTAGATTGCGAGTAACTCTTTACCTAATGTATCATATCGCGTCTCGCGAGGTTGTAGTTTTTGCGAGTAGAACGCGATAGGTCGGTGTATGCCATTGATGGACTGTTGAAGTACTGCGCCTGTGGCAACGTCGGATGCGTCAGTGATCAATTCAAAAGGTTGAGACCAATCAGGAGAATGTAGCATGGTTGCTTTGCATAAGGCACTTTTGGCATCCTCGTAAGCCTGCATGTCGTCCACGTTGAGCTGAATCAGTTGTGATTTCTTGACAAAACGGCTTTCTGGCACGAGTTATTTGTGAAGAGGTGCCAGAATCTTGGCAAGGCAAGGTACGAATCGAGAATAGTAGTTCATCTTGCCCAAGAATCGTCGTAACGCTCGAACGTTGTTTGGAGGCTGTAGATCTTGAATAGCACGAACCTTAGCAGGTAGAGGTGTCATGCCTTTCTCGGAAATTTGATGACCGAGGAATTCAATTGATTTTTGTGCAAAGACACATTTGTTGCCATGAAGCCGGAGGCCATAGTCTGCTAGACGTGCGAGTAGAATCTCAATATGCTGCATATGTTCGGACATTGAGTTGGAGAATAACAGAATGTCATCTAAGAAGAGAATTACAAATGGTAGACGATCTAGTATTTCGTCTATAACGCGTTGAAATGTTTGTGATGCGTTCTTAAGACCGAAAGGCATATAATGATATTCGTGAGTGCCACCTCCGGTGAATCTGAGTGCAGTATAGGATACGGAGTCTTTGTCCATCTGTACTTGATAGTAGGCTTTCACTAGGTCGAGTTTTGAGTACACAGCATGACCGATAGCAGATCTGAGTAGGTCAGCTGGATTTGGCAGGATGTACGAATCAGACTGTGTGCAAGAATTGAGAATAGGATAATCCCCGCACACTCTGAATGTTCCGGGTTCACTCTTTGGTACTACTACCACAGACGACGCAAATGGTGAGCTGGATCGTGCACAGATGCCTTGTTGACGTAGCATGGCGAATTCTTGCTCGGCGGCCTTATGTTTGTGTGGTACCAATGGACGTGCTCTGTTAGGATGAGAAAGTGGTTTCGATAAGATGATACGATGAGATGTGATGGCACGCTTCCTCTTGAGATTGGGCATATAGGAGATAGGTTTGAAAATCTTTTCATGTCGCTTTAGAACATCGTCCAGTTGTTGTACATGAGGAACTGAAGGAATTAGCTGTATGGATGAGATTGCTTCGGCGCGAGTCGTGTGCTTTAGCGCTGATGATAACAAATGATTGTCGGCAGTGTGTATTTCTCTTGTTCTTGGCCGAATAGTAAGGTCGAAGTGTTCGAGGAAGTCACGTCTAATGATGTTTCTTGTCGTGTTGGCAATGATGAAGGGATAATAGAAACACCTTTTTGAGTTGGAGAGAAAAGATTGTGTGTACCCTTACCTCAAATGTCGCTATGTTGGAGCCATTGGCGCAGGTAGTACTGCTGGTGTTAACTGGGTGGGTGAGTTCAAAATAATTGTGCCGTAGTAAGCTTAAATCTGATCCAGTATCTATGAGAAATAATTCGCCAGAGTTTGCGTCACGGATGAGGAAGGATGTTGATAGTGGCAACTGACGATGGAACTGGTTGCTGGCATTTGGGCGTTTGAAGCATGACTTGACTGGAGCCGTCGCTGTAAAGACAATAGTTTGATTGCGCTCTACCGCGAAAGCAACGTGCTTCGAGCCATCAGACGTGAGGCGGCCAACAATCATTGGGTAATCAGCTTCTACTGCCGCAGAGGAGGCTGACCCCAGCAGTTTTCCGAACCCTCCATGGGCGGATCATCCTGAGTTGTCGAAGGTGACCGCGCCCACTTGAACGTCGCGTCTGTGCGCGGGAATGTGCAGCCATTTCTGAGGCAATAGCGTGTGGAGTGGCCATAGCTGCGGTGATTCGGACACCACTCCGCCGGTAGCTGTGGAACTGTGGCCCGGCCTCTGGACGTCGACCTCCTGGTGCTGTTTCGGGACGGTGGTCGACGCTGGTCACGCCTGCTCTGGTCGCGTCTATAGTGGACGGCATCGACTGAGGCCGAATTTGGCCTGACGGTGAGGTTCTCGAGCAGGCTGATGAGGCGCTCATTGGTGACATTTGTTCGGGCTGATGATGATGTGGATTGAGACTCGGACAGTCGTGAGGTGATGTAACCTTGCTCTGAGGCAGGTGAGCTGCAGTGGTGTTTCTTCCACCACTTGTCTAGACGTGCCGGCAGTACGTCGTCTTGCACTTCAACGGATTCGCGCAGGAACGTGGCCATCTCTTGGAGTGCCGGAGGAAGCTTCTGAATGAATAGTCGCATCAAGATTTCCTTGGGCAAGTTGAATTCAGAGGCTTTCTGCTCCATCTCCCTGTATAGCTCGGAAGGCGTGCGGCTACCTAGGGACATCTGGCTCATCAATTCTGTAAGCCTGTCTTCCCGATCTGGTGTCAGGCGCTGCTTGACGGCGCGTTGCAGGCTCTGCCATGGCTGCGAACATGATCCCTCAGTGTATTGATGCAGGATATCTTTGAGTCCGCGTCTGAAAGACATTGGGATTGTCTCCCAAGCCCTCAAAAAATTGAGCCCTCGTCTGTTATATTGGACACCTTGGCCAATAAAGTAACATCGTCGACCCACTCGTCAAGGTAGTCTGGATCGAATTGGCATATTTTGTACTGGGTCCATGTGGTGGTGCGGCCTGTTGCTGGGCTCGCCACCGGGCTTCCTGCATTTCCTGAGCTGGACGTCATCTTATGTGTGTGTGTGCTGTCGAGTATAGATGGCAGTGTTACATCGTCCTCACCCGTCATCGTGCGGCTGTCTTCGAGAATTGTGATCTCGAGAGGGTGGTTCGCTGTGATTTGTGTCTCAGGATTTACTTTCTTGTGTGTTCTCCCTGCTTCACCGGATTCACTCTTGCGTGGCATTCATCCAAAGTGCTTGATGTTCTCAAAGGCTAGATGCTGATTAATTCTTTGTTGGCTGTGAGTTCGACGAAACGGAACACCATTTATGTAGGAGGTTTTGTAGTTATTGTAATAGTTTTTGCACGGCAGCTGTCTATTTAGTAGTATTACCCCAATCCTACATTTCTCTGGCGGCTATTGTTACTACCCGTACTCATGATTAATCCCTGACCTTATTCCGAAGGGTGAAGTGAGAAGACTAGCCGGAACATCAGACGTTTATTGAATGTAATGTTGCAATGCATGAATCAATTCACTGTTAAACCAAATAAACCGTGCTCTAAACGGAAAAAAATAATATATTGTTGACACAATTAAATGACTTATACAAAAGTAGTCACAATAAACACAATCGGCTGAATCAGTGCTCTTTTAGGTCAAATAATCTAAATCTGTTCTTATACAATATTTCTCTTAACTGTGATTTTAGGAACAATATCTGTTAGTTTCAAGCAGTTTTAATCGATATTTCTTGAACTGAAATTTTATTTGTAATTAATAGTGGTTTTATTAAAAAACAGAACCGCACCCGATCCGCGAGGATCACGCGGTGGACTATTGTGTCACAGTGAATTTATTTCGCTCATTTGGATTATTCGCAATTTAAGCGAGGGATTTACTGTTCACATTTAACTATGACTATCTGAATTTCAGAGAATAATGGATTATTATAATGACATGAGTTAAAAACATAGCAAACAGTGAACTAATTATTTGTGAATTTTTGTCATTGAAGTCTTTACACGGATTACACACATTCATTTTCAGTGACAACTTTTAACAGTGACTATGTTCATATCATCATGTATTTTCAATCGGTTGCGTGTATTCATTTCAATTCAGACATTTGTGTAAGAATAACTGCTTGTGTGCAAAACATGTTTCTTTATAAACAGAGCTCATTTTAACTTTTGCCGTCTAGAAGACGGACAATTTAGTTTAACTGTGAATGGTGTTTAAGACATACTTTTGTGTTAAAATTTGTTTTTATTGCCGACCAGAACATGGTCAATTTGGACTAACTGTGAATTCTATTTCTATTTGCAACATTGTGTACAATATACGTGTGATAACTCACTTTTTCTTTCTCACATCAACCATCCGAAAAAGATCAGAGACTGATCATGTGTACGGGTAGTATTAATAGCCACCATGGATATGTAGGAAGGGTACAGAATCACGAACTAGATAGCTACCCCACAAGAATACTCCCACAATGGTACCCAATATAATGTTACCACGTATCGTTTTTTCAACATAAACATAAAAATAACAGAAGTTTTCAAACAGATATGTTCCAGACAAAATTTAACCTGCGTTTTCTTTAACCACGAGTAAGTTTTGCCATCATCAAAATTTAAAAAAATCAATTCGATCGCATATTTTCCTAGTTCAGTGTATAACAACGGATAAACTTCTTAGACTGAGATAATTCTCTAAGCCATTTTAATAATAAATTATAAATTTAACACATTTTTAAAAGAGAAAATATATCTCTCGCAATATTTACAACCAAATCAGGATCGATAACCGTTTTTCCAAGCCTAATTACTACTCCATCAATCTTACTTATTGGGGTCATATAGACAGCCATTGTTTCCAGTCGAATATATTTATAAAATAGCACAGCCCACTAAATGCTATTATGTAATTTAATTCATACGTCTTCTTTATAGAAACATTACAGAATAATGGATAGAATTTTTATAATAATAATAATAATACATTTATTAGACATCAAAAGCAAACAAACCCGACTATTGAAATAACAAATCAAAGATGCAGGATCCTATTTGAGTGAATGAAATTGTGACTAGCAAAGTATTTACAAACAGCAGCAAAACAGATGTTCTACAATTCAATTTGTCAATATAATCTCTAAATTCAAACAATAAATATTAACTGATTATGTGGAGGGAGATAAATCCTCCGCCAAAATTAAAGTAACATTAACTGATAAATTTAAACCACCTTGGCTGATTGTAACGAATTTTATTTAAAAAGAATTTTTTTTATTTTCCAGAACTTTCTTTGTTTAAATACTTGACTTTGAATTGTGCGCCATTTTCAGTTTTCGAGCATAACGGTCCTCGACTGGTTGTTCTTCCTTTGGCCTGCTGCAATTATCTCATTTTACTTCATTAAAAACTGATCAATATTTACAATATACACCTGCTTATACTGTCTTATATTTTTATTGATGCACGCATAGAAGGGACGTTCTGGAACAGGTAATTTAATAATTCTGTTGTTCGCGTCTATTTCTTTCCAGATTATTTGTTTGGGTGTTTTGTACGAGACAGGTTTCACATCCCGATTTGCCTAACATTAAGTGTCTATTTAATAATTAAATTTCATAGATATGGATGCAGATCTTAAATTTGAGGACACTAGCAAGTTAGCGCAAGATATTGCAGGTTTGAATTTAGCAGATGCGAATGAAAATAAAAGCTTATCAGATTCTACTGTAAATTTTAGGACTACAAGCGATCTGGCATCTATGGGGTTCTCAGACACGAATAGGTTAGGAGCCTCTACAAAATTTGGTGACCGAGCCAGGATAAAGAATTTTAAGTCTACCGCAGTATAAATCTGAAAAACATTCAAGTTGGGTCGGAGATGCCCAAATGATATTTAGTGCTTATAATATTGTAAATCCTATGGAGAAATTTGTTGCAGCATGGATAGCATTGCCTGAAAATTTCCGAAATGTCTTAGAAAATTTCAGAGACAGAACTGTAGAAGATAAACCGTACAATGCATTTGAGTTACAAATGGCTGAAATTCAACAGAGATATCAGCCTGGAAGATCGGCGCAAATGTGCGAATTATTACGCTTAGAAAAAATGTGTCGTCAATTGCATTTTACAATTTAACTTGCTTATCAATGCAACTGGATTATCAAATTTTGGCAGCGATAGATCAAAATATTACAGTGTTTTTTTGTTTCAGCACTCACTCATTAAAACAAGATATTTCACGTAATATGTTTGATGATTGATTATACATAAGATAAATTTTATCAAATAAATAAAATTTTACCCGCGAGCTTTCCCATGATAGGTGGAGTAATTGCAGATAAACTCGACCTAGACCCTTAGTCATGACTCATTTTAACCGAGTTTATAAATTCGCCTGTCCATTAATTTAAGTACTTATTCAATAGACTAAACTTCTATACCATAAAGTTTGTAAAACCAAAAATTTTATAACTAGATTCATAAGTTATTGAAGACAAATAGCAAAGGTTTATCACAACTCGTATTCTTTTATCCTCAAATATATTGGATAGGCATTTTTAATTGGGTTTCAAAAGCAGCTGACAATATTTTGATAGGCCCTATTAAAATAATTGCCCTTTTAGTTGAATTTCTTTAGACAAGATATTTCTTCTTATCAATGTCCGTCAGTTTGTGGAACAGCAAATTTGTTTTAATGTGTTTGAAAAATCATGAATTTATTATATAGATAAAAAATTAACAGTCTTAAAATATGCTTGTTAAAATTTACTGAATTTACAGCCTTCATTAAAGCATCGGAAGAAATTAAATCATATAATTTTATGGTATTTATGAAAATTATTAATGTGTCAAAGATTTAATATACAGATATGTTATGATTCCACATAGCAAGATATTTTCTGTGCTTGAATAACTTGTAAACCCATGTTAAATTATATCAATGTCAGCAGCTAAAATTATGCCGATATGTTATAGTTTAAAACGCTTAATAACCTTCAAGAGCGAACATAACCAAGATATCAACTTTAAATCATTAACACGTGTTAATCTTCTGATTTTAGGCAATGCGTTTGCCAATATAGTTAAACTTTTTGGCGGAATAGCAACATCCATAAAAATTGTATTAAAAAACAAGCAATTTGGGTTCATAAATACTATAGATAAAGAAAGCAGATCATCTATTTATATTCAAAAAAGATTCTTTTTATTTTCTTGTTTCAATTTTGATCATCAGTCTACCTAACATTGCTGATGTCGTCCTTAGTTTCCTATCCAAAATCGGCTATTGCGGGGAAAATAATAGCACTCACAGATCGATAAAATCTTGTTTCCTTTAGATATAAAGGCAAAGCGTGATTGTTTTACTGATTGATGAGTTCTCACTTGTTAAATCTTTCGTAAGCTTTCTAAGCGATTATGTTCCATCGAAAATTATGTGGTTCAAAAATTTTCCCAAATTTTATCGAAATCTTAGGACGTCTTTACCCGCCCTATCTTCAGTAAATTAAACTAATACTCAAAGAAAAACAGTTTTTGGCAATGTGTTTCCATACCACCGATTTCTGTCGTGTACCTTAAAACAGAGAATTAAGATAAAAACTGTCAATAGTGAGATTAATTTTTTGAGAAATTTATTTTATCAAGTTTAGTTCAAGATAGTATGTAAATTGTTACAAACAGCGCATCCACACAAAAAGAGCGACTCAAAAATCGCAACTTAAAAACTCAGAAGTTTTACCTTTTACATTTACAACTACTAGTATAAAAGATATAAAAGTTTAATAAAGAAATCGAGAAAACATACATTACATTTTTATAGCGTAAACTTTATTCAAGACACCAACGGAAATTTAAACCAAAAATTTATGTGTTTACATGGAACGCTATTGATCTCCACATATACCTCTATATTGTAAATTTATGCTTATAAATAAATATGTATAATTAAACCTACATTGGTACCACGGACGTTGATGAAAAGTACTTAAATTAATGTGGCAAGCTTGATATAAACACCATTTTTATTATATACATAAAGTTATTAATATAAACTAAGCATTGCAAAACGTAGAGAAGACAATTATTCCAGCAGATCGGTTTCGGCTTTATTGGGAACGCTATAATTACTGTCAAAAATTTACCGCGAACAGGGCTCTAACATGTGAAAGTCTACTCTGGAGTCTGTTGCTCCAAACAGAGAGCCACCTTGGCGCTCATCAAAACCGTATAGTCGCTGTGTACTACTGAAATATTAGTGAAGAATTGTATGTTATAACGGTGGTCCTGTGGTTAGAATCAAAGCCTTCTAAGCAGACGTGCCCAGGTTTGAGTCCTGTTCGTTGTAAAATTCGAGCAGTATTTTATGTGTTCTCAATTACAACGAAACTGGTCTACCAGATAAATTTTCTTATTTACATTGCTCAATGCTTAGTTTACATTGACAAACATTTGTATATAAATGGATTCGTGTTTATATCAAGGTTGCAACCTGGATTTAAATAAGTAATCATCACTCACCTCGTTTTATATTTCCACAGGCTTCAATGGTTCTGTTCCTCAATCTTGTCCTCCATCAAAATAAATAGAGGAACACAGCGATCCAGAGGTTCGTATTCATCTGTGATTAATCTGGATGAATGCATTCTTTTTATTCATTTAATTTTCTTTGAATGGCTTTTTGTAAAATAGGTTTAAACAAAATCGCATCGTAGGTCGGTTTTGTACACGTGCGTATCGAGATAAAAATATAAAATCACATAGCCCTTAGACCTTGGGGTTTTATTATTCTTTGGAGATAAATGAATTATTTTTTCCATGAGAGTTGTTTCAAACTAATCTACTGAACTAGAAACAATATTAAGAGATATTTGATTTTCTATGATTAGGTCTTCAGTTAACTTCAATCTACCTATAAACAAGCTCAGCTATCAAAGTTTCTAGCGTTCCCATATCTATTTTACATTACCAGCAGAGTTATAGGTAAATCTTTTAACCAACTAGAACTTTCAGCGCACCATAATACAGAATAAGTTACTCTATACACCTTTCTACCTCAATGTTAGCTTTGGGTTAGTACGCAGAGTTTAAGTCGTCTGCGCGATGTTTAAACTGGTATGTCTCCGGTTTCATCCATCGTGAATAATAAGAAAACTTATTTAGAAACTTAAGGCATCGATGGAGAGTGCAATAATATAAATTAATTAATGACAAAAATCATTAATCGAACACAGTAAATAATTAAATCTGCCCCCTTTTTTAATTTAAGCATTAAAAGAAGAAATTAAAACCCAAAATATAAATATTGAAATTTATGCGAGAAATGTTAAACCTCTGGAAGTTCTGACAGAAATAATGGCATATCTAACAAACCGAATGTGCAAAACATACCGAGCGAAAAAATTATTAACGTGTTGGCAAATGAGATCACAGCCAGTCCTTCCAAACAGGATCGAGTGATTCTGTTCTTATTAAAAGTAAATGCCAAACAGGGCGAGGTGCTGAAGCTAAAAGCAAATATTTGAGATCCTTTGGGTTAGAAGTAGGACCACTCCTGGCCGCTTATCCTCAAACTATCTAGCTGGTCTAAATAAATACCAATGGATGGGATAAACAAAAAGAATTATGAAGTACGTTCATTTAAATAGACCTTCACAGGCCTAAACCAATCGTTCTTACACAGGACATTGGCCTTAGCTAGAATTAACACATACATGGACGATAACATTTGGGCAAATGCGACTCTAACGAAAGTAATATCGGCAGTAAGCAGATTCCAACACTTCTGGTAAACCATAAAATATTAGGAGACTACTGAAATAGCATTACTAACGATATCATCGGGTGGAAGATGACTGAGAAGGAGTTTGTCGAAATAAAAGACAAATAAAGAAATCAAACAAGATAATTTACTAGAAAATGCCAAAAAATTTTTGTGTGTTATCAAATTCTTACACTATATTTTATGCTTATATTTGAAAAATAAAAATAATTCAACAAGTTGTGTTTTTACAACGTCAAATATATATAGAAGGTTTTGCAGTAACTGTAACAGGTTTTGCGGGGTAGCTGTCTATTTAGTAATTATTTCATATTTCTATATTTTCATGGTGTCTTTTATCACCACCCGTTCCATGATCAGTCAGAGACCTTTTTCCCAAGGATGAAGTAAGAAGTCTCATCCATGTTATCAGATGTTTATTGAATGTTATGTTGCAATGCATGAATCAGTTCATAGTTAACCCAAATAGACCGTGCTCTAGACGGTAACGAAATAATATATGGTCAACACAATTAAATGTCTCATACACAAGTAATCACCATAAACACAATCGGTTGAATCGTGATGAATTCATATAAATGATCGAAAAATACGATGATATAAATCCAGACTGATTAGCAATTTAGTTTAAAGTCACTGATGATTGATGATAAGAAACACAATAAATATTGGCACTGATAATTATTGGAGAGAAATCGTGTAAAAAGTCATAAAAAGTACCACAAATAATTATTCCACTGTTGGCTAGGTTTTGAGTGTTTGAATTATTTAAATCCATTGAACTATAGAGTTTTGGAAAAGAGATTAATAAACACCTGATATCCTGATGAGTAGAATCATAACTGAACTGTTAATGGTTGTGTCAAATCTGGTTAATGAACGTAAACTATGTAAATCCAATGTTTGAACACAGAGACATATAATTCCACCGCATGTTACCTGCGTATTGCGCACGGTGTCTATATTTATTAAACAAAAACCTACTAATTACAATTAAATTTGCAGTTCAAGAAATCTCAATTAAAACTGCTTGAAACTAACAGAGATTGTTGCTAAAATCAAAGTTAAGAGAAATATTGTGTAAAAACAGAGTTAGACCATTTGACCTTAAAGAGAACTATATTTGTCAAAATTGAACATCGTTGGGTTGTAACGCGGAGCCGCGTGTTACATATATATAACCAACGAAATACCAATGTTTCCGCAATTCTCTTAAAATCTCGATGGGGCTAAGATTTAGCATGTCTAACAGCGAATATTTATTTATTATCTGCACAGTTTCAGTGGGACCCAGCAAGAATTCCACTTCATTTTAGAGGCCCAAAATGGGGTTGGGCAATTTCCTAATCGCTTCAGGCTTCGAATAAATCCTTAACTGCAATTCTGAAGGTAGTTTTGTGAAAACCTTTGACAGTTTTTGATAACTGTCATAATCTGGAAACGGGGAGAAAGCAGAGTCTACGCGAATAATGAATTATTCGTAATCTCCATCCCATACAGGAACAGCAACATATAAATCTGGACTTGACATTCTACCAATCTTACGGGATCTTAAAAGCATAAATTTGAATTTCATGCCAAGCATTTACGAAATGTCTTCTCACATTTATCCAACACGCAGATTGCAACTACATCCGTGGACTTCCTATGGCATCGTATTACGCCACAAGTTATTCAACCGTTGCCGTCAAAGGCGAATTCAATCAGGAATATCAAGTCACCAAAGACTGTTAGCGAGATGCGGAAAATTTTTGAGTCCTATACTACTATCGCAAGTTACTTCCCGGCCTATCAAGACAACTTTATCTGTTGTGCAGGCACCTGTGATATCGTAGAGAACTTAGCAAAACTCCATCATTTCTTGGTCATCTGAGCACGAAGAATTAATTTGACTCGCCATCAACACTTAATCAAATGTTACAATACTAACGCGTTCAGATTTTCAACGACCATTTCCACTCACGACAGATGCTTCTTAGTTTGCTAATGGAGCCACGTTAGAACAAGAGATCTA
>JAQBSW010012649.1:0-16145 GCA_029291075.1 Eudiplozoon nipponicum
GCAGACATAGAGCCGAAGTGAACATAAATTAATTAGTACTTATAAATTTGCTTTATTAAATCGATGCTAGTTATGTGAGCAAAATTCTATATATATAATTGAGTAAAAATAAAGCATTTGTGGTACATTTAAAATGGCTTCTGATGGGTTGGAATCGTCGATTTAGGGACTGACTTCTCAAATGAATAATTTAACTGCAGAATTAGGCATAATTAAGTCTCGTCTGGACGATACGCTGATAATAAACACAGACGACATACATGTACGTGGACCATCCAATATAGGTGGACATAACATTTTGTACATTAAGGCCAACCATAATCATGTTGTTTAGTATAGGACCTGTTGGTCGACCAGAGTGGGATCCACATGCGCATCAATGTTATTGGTTGAAAACACTTCATTATATGGCATCGAATTGAGCGCAGTTGTGTTCTTGTTACAGATTTATAATAGTTTCATAACTTTCTTTTCTTAGTTTGGCAGAGGTAGCTGCGAGACTTGGTTGTGTCTATGACACGATATGATGTATGGCCGATGTCGTCTTGCTTTTAGGCTGACATGGTCGTAATAGTGATTTGTAGATGTTTCATTTCCGTGTGTTGCTTAGGTAAATTTTTCTATCAGAACTAGATCCTCCTCATAATGCCCTTCTCTAATATTTTGTGTAAGTTATTAATTGTCATTATTTTTAATTTTTTTATTCAAAGAAATGCGATTTATTTTTTTCGTCTCTTTGTATATGAAAATGAAAATTTAGTTACTAACGACGGTTGCGTTGCTAGTTGCGATGATAATGATCATTGAAGTTTGCTTTAGGTGATTCCTAGCGGAGCGACGGAAAAAAACACCATTGAGGAGCATATTTTACGTGCCTTTTCTATCTGGGCCCTCTTGGATGCACATTTCACATTAAATATTATTATTATTATGTAACCGATGACGTTGATTTTGGACACCGTTTACGAAGGCCACTTATGTATTTGGCTCGTCATTTTACCGATGCAATTTGCGATCAACGGATGGCAACGCAAAAGTAAAAAATCAACAATCCCATAGCCAGGTGGTATTGTTCGCGACATCTTCCAAATTGTAATGCCGCATTGTACACACTAATCAAGAAACTTGAATGGGCGACATCTGTGAGTGTTTTGCCTAGAACTGGCTCCAGTCTTAAGGCCTGGTTAATTCGGCTTTGTGACATAGACTCCCTTGGAGCACACATTGCCACAGATTTTGAGCTTCGTTTACGTATGCGTGCATTTAAAGTCTAAAAAAAGTCCATTTACGCTTACGCCGTCCAACCAGACATTTGCCGTCAGGCAGAGAAGTTTAATCCGAACTTGATGATATTTATCATGGAACAGACAATATTTGACTTTTTGTACGTTTTTTGTTAGATTTTCGCCAGTTGAAAATGCAGAAATTGTTTTTGTGTAACATTTCTGGGGTTATTGTGTTAATTTTTCAAGTATTATAATTTGTGTTTTTGAAATGTTGTTTTTGAGCGCGATATGTCTTGACATAGCAGGATAATTTATGCTCGTACATGAAGTAAATGACAACCAAATTTGTTGGTTTTTGTTTACTGAAGAGGATAAAAGGCGGACTTTGATTGACTTTATAAATACGATATATTGAAATTCTAATAAAAGTTGCTGAGAGTCTTCCAGTTTTTGTTGGATAATTTAGTTTGTGTGGGTTTCAACAAATCTGTATATTAAATAATTGATTTTATGTTTATAGGAATAAATTATTTCTCCATCTTGGGTACTGTATAATTGTTTAATCTATGGTATGACTAACAGGATTATTCCATTTTCGATGGAAAATTTACGGAATATGTTTTCTGGTTTCCCTATGTCTCCGCAGCTCAATACAAGTTATAAAGACAATTTAATAAATATTTATTAATTTGTCTTTATAACTTGTATTGAGATTTGGCTGGATTAAAGAATTATGAAATAGGTTCCTGAAATTGTGCATTTAAAAATGTAGACTGATGCTGGTGGACTGCTGCTACTAAATAATAGTCCATACTTATCATAGATGGAGAGGCATACTTAGGCAACACACGAAATTAATGCCACCTAAACCCATACACAGCGTAATCTTTGCCTTCAATTTCAAGGCTAGATAACATCGGCAATACAGCTTCCTTTTGGCTTGCAATTTATCGTTTTACAAGCAAGACTAACACTTGACGTTAGCTTTGCCAATAAAAGATCACATTTGGCACAATTTGGTGTGATGTTACGCATGGTTCACAACAAAGATCCATGTTTTGCGTAGACATCATTCTGGAGGACCTATTGGTCATTTTTTACTAGACTAAGTTGTTTTCCGAAATGTACCGTCCTATTATCCCACATTCTTCACCCAAATGTATAGTGGTTAAAGGGCGTAATACCGGCTCCTACTGATGAGTCGCCAGTAAGCACGAAACGAATATGCATGAGATTACACTTTCCGTTCATGCTGCCTTTGGTTTATCCTTCTGGTCACAACCGAACTAATTTGTTACTAGGTTCGCAACACCGAATGCATACATGCAAAAATCTGTTCACCTTGTTTCTTACGCCAATTTGGCTGTCTAAATAAATTATGCTCTTTTTGGCTGTCATACTGAAGACGTACGTAAAATGTGGTCGAGCTAGGGCAATTGAGTGGGCCTATTTGTTTTTTTAAACGAGAAGCACTTATTAGCCTATCAAACAATTATTTCTACGGACATCAATGTTGCTTATTTGTTGTTATTGACTATGTAGGGTATGCTCCTCAAACAATACTGTGTGAATGCATGTAAGCGCCTAAGATAATCGATTCTAAAGAACGGAGCCGAACTAGTTTTTAGTAACTGCAAGTGCAGATGCATTAAACATATTACACGTAAAGTTAAGTATGATTCTCTTTTTGATTCATATTGATGGACGAGGTGTTTCTAGGTTTCGCAATTCTACTATTTTCCCAGTCACTCATATTACTTGCGTTAATGATGCAACTATCAAGATAGGCGAATTTATCAATTACTTCTAAATCTTCACATTGAAATCATAGAATTGAAGTGATTGATGCATGATCCTGTATAGGAATCTTCCATTAAGAATGTTTGAATCTCCACCGACAAATGGAACGGCGAATTTCCATCTATTACAGATGGCCTGTTCCACTATTTGTTATCGAATATCAATATAATACCGTGTGAATATTCAAAACGGACTAATTTACAGCCTGGAAGAACTGCGATACGTCAATAATGAAAGTATAATATTTAGAAATTTATCAGGTAAACCAGTTTTTGATAAATCATCAAATTGAATGCAATTTTGCATTAGGAATTGCGTACCTAGTAACAAATTAGTTCAAATTGGACCAGAAGAATGTACTAAAGCCAACATCTGTGAATGATATAATTTCATGCAAACATGGGTTTCGTGCTTACTAGCAGCAGGATCCGATACAATGCCCCAAAGCCACTACAAATTTTGTCTATAAATGTGGAAGATTTATACGGTACAATCTGCTAAACGAATGTGTATGAAATCAGTAATGGACTTAACTTCACATAATGTCTTAGTAAATGCAACGTCAAAATCAACTCACTATAAATAATATATACTGGTTCTGTAAAGGATACGAACACAATGGATTTCTGGATAGACCAAAATTTCATCAAAATTGAGAATTAATCGACCAAGTATATAGTGGGTACAGGGTGTAGTACCAGATCCTACTGATGAGTCGCCAGTAAGCACGAAACACGTGTATATGAGATTATATCTTTCGTTTATGCTGAATTTGGTATATGTTTTGAACTAATTTGTTATTAGGTACGCAATACCTAAATCAAACTTGCATGTACTTTAGTTCTCCGCAACACATCAGAGTCAAATACACACTTGAAGTCCAGCTAAATGCTTTTGTGTGACGGTCAGTTCAAGTGCTTGGATTGAGGTAAATATATCATCTGTAAAATTCTGATTGGGATCCAGCTTGTTCACGCGAAACAATAAAATAGGATAAGATAATTAATCTTCAGCCTTAATTCACACTTAACAATTATGTTACTGACCAACAATTTAACTTTTTGTAACTTATCCGTAGGATCTCTATGAATTTTAGCGTATAACTCTAATTATTCATATATTTTATCATTATAATCAGATTGGCTCATCAGAGCCATCGCTCCTCCTTTGTCTGCATTCAAACACAACGTTGTTAACTCTTGTTGAGAAATTTTATTTCATTATTTACTTTGTATTTTTCATCCTCGTGCCTTAAATCAATTGTGGCTATATAATTCAGGCGTAACTTTATCCTTGACTGAAAATTATTATGCTATTTTAGCAGCCTCAGTAATTATATCATTTTTAATGATTTCTCTATTTGGATAGCTGTACTCAAACCCCGATTGAGCATTTTCAGCTAATTTTCATTGAGTTTTATTTTGGTAAGATTTACTACTCGATTAGTTACTATAGGACTATTCCCTATCTGATCCTGACATTTTTATCTCTCTTTTACGTGTGCTATCTGTAATATCCTCTACATTTTAAATCATCCTTGTGCAAAAAGGAAAATAAAGCAGATCTTATTTTAGTTTTCTCCCTTATCAGTTCTAATTTGCGGTTTTCTTAACCTTGAATCAATGCGTTCATTATGTTCAAAGTCGCTTCATCTTTAAGATATGTACCTTTTAGAATTAAAATGAAATGGCAGTTTAAAATTAAAACATTTAGAAATCACGCAATGTTTTAAACATATTTTAATAAAATTAATATTTTCCAATTGCCTTACTAATTGCTTCTTTATTTGGTGATATTTGTTATTCAGCTTCACTGCCTTGGCACCGTATTTTGTACGTAAATATGACTTATAATATATGACAGGGAATGCGACAGGCAACAAATTAATTACCTGACTTGTTGTACTAAACTAGGTGTTTGCATCCACTATCCTCAATTTTAATCGGTTTTGGAAGCTTTTTTCAACGGGATGCACGTCCCAAAACAATTATAAGGAAATAAAATAACGATAAGACATGTTATGGAGATGATGAACACATATGTCTTCTACTTATTTGATATTTGGAAATAATTGTATAATCAAATTAGAAGTGTTCTGATGGGAGATATGTTCATGCATTACATGGAGAAAAACCTCTTTGATATGTCACATCTAAATTCAAAACTGTATGTACGATTCTTGGATGACATGTTCGTTATTTGGAATCATGGAGAGGATGAACTGATAAATTTCTTACAATTGTAGGTTCAATTGGCTCAACTTCACTTATCTTCAATGTACAGGTTTTATTGTTGCAGTGCATGTATTTTTATTCTTTTCCTTAAATTATGAATGTTAGGATTGAAATTGTTTGCAACATGCAATAATTCATTTGAGTGTGGGCTATAACACGATAACTGATTAAGAGAAAAATTTCTTTTTCGACTGAATGCTACACAATTACCTGATTTTTGTTTTTCCTAACAAGGTTTTTATTATCCACATTCTCATTGTTCTGCGAAATATTTCGATACTCATTTCTAAGTACCTTTTTTAGTCCATTGTTCGACACTTCAAATATACAAAATTAATAAAGCAAGTAAGAAATTTCGTTTTAGAAAGTTCATGTTTAGCTATAATTTTCGGAAAACTTTTTTCAAGTTTCGAAAATTACCTGACGAATTGAAGAACTGGAAACTATCACTCGTTAGTCTGATTAATTAGATATTCAAACGTCAAGTATGCTGGAGTGTGGTTCCTGGTGTTAAGCGTTCTATTATGCATTGCTTGCATACATGTGTACGTCTATATGAGTGATACTACAGTCGCTGTATATTAGGATTTATGTACGCATGTCAGATTTCTCAGAGCAGATGAACAACACGGAGGTATGCGTTAAAATAAAGAAATAGCCCAACCATTAGGCTACAAGATAATAACTGAAACTATTATTTTATAATGTGGTTGTTAATTATGGAATGGACTCGGCACATGGTAGTGATGTCATACAGAGAGGTTGTTTGGTTTTGTAAAATTGAATAAATATATTAAAATTTTAAGATATTTTGTTAATGTTCAGAACTCCATAACATATAAAAAATAACCAAGGCAAGAAAATGTGACCTTTTGGCAAAACATAAGTGTATGAACAACCATGCAATGATTGTTTTGTCATGTAATTGAGTGAAACCTCGCGCTCATTTCACATAAAAGAAGAATGTAGAGCTGGATGTAAATGTGGGCATTTTATAGATCCGAGCTTGCAAGTCATTCAGTGAAGAATGGACATACATTCAACTGTGTTGGTTGTCGACGCACATCGATAAGCAGTCGTAATAGATTTGCTAGATTGATTAGCTTCTATGTAATTTTAAGCGTCAAGGCTATATATATATATATACTAATGCATTACTAAAGTTTAATCTCATATGCACACAGAAATTTACATAGAGTGACTTTGATTTGATTTATATAAGCGTAAGCTTATTTACAGATATTTTTAACCTATTAATAGTTCACGGCACATGAGATGTCGGTAATCGTAATGAAATCAGTCAGTCATAGGTATAAATGGACCATTTGAAATGATATTTACATTCTCGATATTATATATCTGATGCAATACGTTGTCGACTGAAGCAGGTACTCGAAAAGTAGTATGTAAATTTTTTATGAGAAAGTGTTAACATGGATAATAAACATCTTTTTTTGGCAAAACCACGATCTAACGAAACATGTTGCATGGTATACACAGATGTATGCTTATCTAGTGAATCGTCTTTAGGCATCAATAGGTCACTGTAATTTCATTTTGATGATTGTACACATTCAGACACACGCACACATACATAAAACAAACTTACATATTAAAACAACGGTTATGCTTGAGAGATCTAGCAATAACTATAAATGAAGAAGTTTAAACTAAATTTACCATGACTTAATGATTGCTAAGTTGTTTATGAAACGTGCTTCTCGTTGAAAAAGGCTTCTGAAGACGGAAACCGAAATATACGATGTAAATTTGAAAACAGGATGCAAAAATCTTGCTGGGCACAAAAAAGGTTAGATTATTAATTTATTCCCTGTCGTGCAACATATTTCTTTTAAGTATAAATATAAACAGAAATTTTGCGCTTAGTTTGAAGATTTTTCGCGGATTTATTGATCACTCAATGATTCAATGTACTGGAACCTAAATTACCACGCGTAGATGTACAGAGCAGATCTTCGATTCATGTCGATTTGATTTGAATTTTAGACATTTTCCCTACTTTTGTTAGGCAAACGACAATTTCAGTTTGTTTGCATCTACTTATTAAGAAGCCTTGAATTTGAAGGCGATTCTACAACAGATGAGTACATGGTTAGAATAAAAAATGTGCTCAAACACACCATATATAACTACTTACTACGAGATCGAGTTAAGTATACAACTGTCCCGGAGCTTCAGTACTCCATGTGGCCCAACGTTTTATATTACATCTGACTTTTTTGCTACTTAAGTATTTATACTTTACGCAGCTTTCCGACAGTCGTTCACTATTTTACAAATGAAATTCGCGTCAGAAAATGATTTACACTTTCACAATTATTTTTAAAATGTGTATTAGATGCTATTATGAACTACAATTTTCTTTACTCTAAGGTTTTTGGCCTGGATTAGATCATCTCATCAGAGCTTCGTGTGTATCACATACACGAGTAGAAAAAGCTGTATTATAGTCAAGACGAGGTTGTTTAGATAATATCTTCATCCTAACTACTAAGACAGCGACATAGATGTTAACGCCACACATAAGCTCTTTCTAGACTTCGAAAGTGCATTAGATTCAGTAGACCGCAGTGTGATATTTGATATTTTGTCAAAAAGTGATATGCGTGCTTAATTTCTAAATATTAAACGTGCTCTGTACTCGAGCACTTTGGCCGCATTAGAATCTTCAACGAATATTTGAGCAATTAAGTGTTGTCTGCCAAGGATGTCCACTGCCCTCGATATTGTTCAATTTTTAAATATATGTCAATATGAATTATAGACTTTCATATATTCAAGGTGAACGGTTTCGATGTTTTTTCTGGTTGTTAATTGGTTATCTTGTTATGATGTCATACAGCAGAAACGTTACCTAATTTCTTTAACCGATGATTAATGGACGGCCTGGTCTAGGCTAGATAGTATTGCCTAACTAAACAACTTATGTGAATAAAGCTGTCTAGATTGCCAAACGAGAAATATTTTTTTCTGTATGAAATTTTGCGTACATAGTAACAACTATTTAAACCAAAGGTTACAATCTTGCTTTAAACACCAGTTCCATTATATACACACATTTGTCAGTATAAACTAAGCATTTTATAATATGGAGAAGGAAATTCATCCAGTAGACCGGTTTCATCCGTATTAAAGCTCTTCACGTACTGTCTAGAATCTGCTGCGGACAGTGTTCGAACCCGGAACTATCCGCTTCGGAATCTGTTTTTCTAACCACAGCCACCCTACCGAACGCTACACAATATTCAGATATAAACTAGGTAATGTTTCCTGTAATCTTCCTTCGCGCAACCAATGTTAAAAAATAGAGTTTGGGTAAAGTTCTGAGGGATTTAATTGTTCTAAATTAGATAATCATTCCGTATATATGGGTTATCTGAGCCTGACATCTTAGAAGTTCTTTAGTAATAAATAGAGAGCCTCAAACCCACTATATCTTTGACATCGAAATATAGGACTGTTGGACGGTGCAATATTTTTTATTTCCTCGTCATAAAGCAATAATAGAGTCAACTGCATACGTAAAACTGACGTTATAATGCGTTTTATTGAAATTTTGAAGCAGTGTTCTTGATTGTGACCTGTTTTGACTGACAAGAAAAATATCACCAATTTTACATATATTTTGCACATTTATTTATGCCTCTCTTTGGTTATGTATGCTCAAGATAGAGCCCCTATCTCTTAAAGGCAGGTCACAGTTACGAACACTGTTCTAACGTTTCAGTAATGCACACAACCATATCAACTTCACACCAAAGCATGAGAAAGACGATTGTCTACCGGTCTTGAATTTTATAATTAAGAAAAAGGTTGATGGCAAACTAAATAGAACAATTTTCTATAAGCCAACCTGGTCTGCAAATTATTTGCATTAGAACAGTTTGCCACGTGTCAATATAAATTATCAACAGTTTGCGGCTATATTTCTAGCATTTCAAACTAGTTCGTCAAGGTTCAATATCGGACGATTATATTAAAGCAAAATCGATCTAATATCCAATGGCTACCATAGACGATTTATTGAATCACTTGTTAAATGACGATATCAAAAGAAGCAGACGCATGTAAGACATGAAGTGAATGCAATTTACTTAAATATCCAATTTCAGGGGAACGCTGTTTCAAAAATAACACAAAAGAAAGGCGAATCAGCATTAACACACACCTTTAATGCAGCTCAACGACGAATGTTATTTAAAGTAACACATTTGGCAATTACCAGAAATTAAATAAACTTCCTTATCTTTCAATATTAACGTGTAAATTATCGATCAACCAGACAGTTAATTTTTATGTTGTAAGTCGCAGGAGGCTAATATATACATTTGTATATTAAGTGTTGCGTATCTAATAACAAACTAGTTCGAATAGGGCCCGCAGTTCAAACAAATTCAACATGATCAACACGTGCGTCCGTCTACTTGTCCCACATTAACCAAATACCTAGTATGTATAGGACGTAGTGTCGGCTCCTACTGATGAGTCGCACTGCATGCATGTGTACATGAGATTATACTTTTCGTTCATTGTAAATTTAATTAATCATTTTGGTCCTATTTGAACAGACTGTTTATTGCCAGATAGAAAGGGTATTAAAACTTAAACATCCGTTTCAAATCAAATGATGAATACAAGTCTGCGATAGCGCAAAAAACCATTGTAACCTCGTACGTACGTTCTCCAGACATGGTATTTAAGATAATTAGTAAATGAAACAATAAAAATGAGTCAACTACATGTGAGGCTATGTAGATAAAAAAAATGCTGCCTGATTTGTGCAAGCAGTAAAAGCTAATCGCCTGAAATGTATGTAATGTGTGAAAATGCTATTTGTCTCCTTATTTAACACTCCCAGTTTAAATTTTCTGTTTGTTTTGCCTGTCAATATCTTTGTTAATTTTTAGATATTTGTGAAAATGAGAAATGAACGGTTCTTGTATCTGATAAAATTAATTTTTATCTTTGCACGTTGGAAAGGGTACTTTGAATACTTTAAAGACACATTCCAAAAGAATTACGTAGTTAGTCAATGAGTGAAACGAGTGTTTATAGTTTTAGGAGTTTAGCGACAACACGTCTGACATATAATTAGTGCTAGAACATAGAATGATTACATTTTACTCCCAATTTAAATAAATAATTAATAAATAAAAGATTGTATGTAATTGGAGTATGGATTTGAAACCTCTAAGGAATGGCTTTATATGCATGATATGGGGATATTTCAAACTAAGTAATAGGGATTAATCTTTGAATAAACTATATAATTTTGTATTATTGAATACGAATTTTAATTACTGAACTTTGTCTATTTAAACGGGCATTTTTTGTGATGATTAGGCTAAACACTGTATAGTTTATGAAAGGCAATTCGTTTAGTAGACCGCTATTGTCCATATTGGGAATTCCTCAAGTACTATCAAGAATTTTTCCGCGGACAGGACTCGAACCGGGGCACGTCTGGTTCGAAATCTGTGACTAACTACTGAGCCATCCTGCCACAGGGAATGGAGTCACAGACTTCAAAGGAGACTTGCTAATTTCCGAGTCCTGTTACAATATAGAGGAAACTAGACTTCTGGATGAATTGGATTTCATACATTATTTGATGCTTCATTTGTATTGACAAATAAAGACTCGTTCGTTTTTATATAAATCGAGCTCGCGATAATTCTGGTATTATTTAGTGAAGAGGTAGCATAACTCTGCTCGAATAGACGTAACTTTTGAACGTGAGTATTTATTTGAGGTAAGATCGAATCAGAACTTTCCCACCTACAGATTAATTTTTCTAATCAATCATCTATTTGAAAATTATGATGAATTACTGTTAGAGATAACGATGGTGCTGATGTATATATTAATCCTGCTGAGCGTCTAGTGGTAATTTTCGAAATTATTTATAATGCTCAACTGTTTCGTTGGAACAATGTATGCGTAATCTAGACTCTACTGATGGTTAGAAATTTAAAAGTAAACGTTAATTTACTCATTTCTATGCATATGCTATTTGAATTCTCTAAAATAATAGTATTCTCATGGATGTGCACATATTTGCTATCCTGGATATTCATATAATTTAATTATTTTATTGAAACTATGTATGTGTTTGCCAATGATTCACCATATTCACATATTTTATTGCTGTTTCTATTAATTCAAGAGGGTGTCGTGTTGGTTGATCCGGAATATGTCAAAGATAGGAAGGTCTTTGTTCATTTGTTGGGTGCACTGCGTTACGGTCACGACGATGTGGATTTACTGAGCATCGACTATCGAAAAGATTTGTATTTATGCACGAAACAAGTCTTTCCGCCTCCTGCGGATGCTCAATGCAATAATCAGAACAACGAGAAACAGGCAAATGCCAACACAGATAATGGTCATGAAGTCAGTCAACTGAGCTCAGGATCTGGTCTTGATGCGGGATCCGAGCTTTTAGATACTCAAAATATCACACGATTGCAGGAACGTCTAATACGAAAGCTGGGTGCCAGTGCATATCCATTCTATTTTCAGGTTGGTTAAACAGCTTTATAGGATTTTGGCAAATTTCTTGTTGATCTATATAAGGTATAAAAATGTAACATGCGTTGCTGTTACTAGTTGCCCATCTGTGGCTTAATGCCTATCCGCAATAATTTTTCTTTTTTGTTTATAAGCGAGTAATTTCGGGTTTCACGTTTCATTAATGTCCTATAAAGGTACATTGATACTAGTATCTACTCTTTTTTGTCCAAATTAAGGTTTGTCTAAAAGCTAAAGTTAGGATGTTAAAATTATCTTTATAAATCTGATTTTATTCTTCAAGTAGTCTGCGTGTTTGTAAGTTTTACATAAGAATTTTGCACTACATCCACCTTTTTGAGGTCTTTGGACTATGTAATCAGTAAATCAATGAATGTTTACTCTGTTCAGCATTGTTTATTTGACATAGATACTTGTTTTGGGCTGTGAAATATGATAGTGGTGGGATGATGTAAAGAGGTCTGCTTTGAAAACTGGTTATGGTGTTACATTAGCGTAGTTTCACTAAAATCTGTTATAATGCTTCGGTTTTTTTCGAACGATGCATGTCATCAGAGTTTCATATGGCAGTGAAACATTAGTCACTTTAGCCTTTTGTATGGCTGATAATGATTAGTCACTTTTGACTTTTGTATGGCTGGACACAGGAAGGAAAGTTGTCTGGAAGTTTATTGTTGATGCCGTCACCTTATTGGCAGTGCCAACTCACAATATTGCTTAAATTAAACACGCGGCTGCCTTTGCTGTATTACTAAGGTTTCATTAGAATCATATTATTCAGTTCAATGCGCCTATGTCTTTCCTGAGCGCCCTGTATTGAAAACATGGATCTGCGTGCATGCTTTCATTTATATCAAGAAATATTTAGTTTTGAGGTTCTAACGCGTACATATGTAATCTCTTTAAAATGCGTCACGGACGTGAATTTCGGCATTTCAAATTGAACTAATTTATATAATTAAACGAGCATTGTTCGCGCGGGCGGTGAAAACATATACTTTAATCAAAGTTGCGATCTTGATATAAAAACCTGACCCATTATGTACATACATTTTTCAGTATAAACTAAAGTTAATATAGCGTAGAAAAGGCAATTCATCTAGTAGAATGGTTTTGTCCTTACTGAGAACTCATCACATCCGCGGCAAATTCTGGATAGTACTTGATGAGTTCCCAATAAGGACGAAACCGGTCTACCGGATGAATTGCCTTTTCTACACTATACAATACGTAGTTTATACTGAAATGATTTATGTTCGAAATATTGATATTTTGTTTTATTAAATTAGCCTTCAAGTTGTCCACAATTTTCTCGCGTTAAATGTCTAAATTTTAATATATTGTCTATAAAAAACCTTAGATAATCGTCATTGGTGTTTGTAATAAATAATTTTATCTGGTGTACTGTAGTGGTGAAACACTACTCATGTGGTCATGCGTAATTTGGAATTTAATTTATCTTTTTAATTTTAATTATTAATATCTTACCTTGCATGGTTATTGCTTAAGATTACTATAACAGTGCACTGATTTTTAGTTGTAAATGGTTAGTATTTTAGGTATGTAATGTTTTTTTCATTGGTATTGAATTTTCTTACGGTTATAATATTTAATGTTTAATCAAAAAGATATATTTAAGTCATGTAGGTAATACAATTAAGCAATCAATCATTCAGCGGGTAGTGGTACATTTGTTTAAATCAAATTTGCGAGCTTGAATTAAACACCGATCCCATTGTATTTGATCAGTCGTCGAAGAACATAGCAAGCCTGTCGTCAGTCAAACGTACTGACGCATATCGAATTTTCCTGATTATCATAAGAGTGAGACGGCAAACTGCCTATCTAGGATCAAACCACAATGAATATATATTTAAAGAAAAATGAAATAGGCAGCTCTAATCTCAAGTACTCTTGCATATACTGTACTTGACTGGAAATGTCAGCTATACAATTTTTTGCAGTCACGAACGTTAACGTTTTGGCGGATTTCGTCACACTCACACACACACACACACATATATATATATATATATATATATATATATATATATATATATATATATATATAGTACAACTAAACAATCATTGATTGCGGGGTTAGTCTTAACAATTATTTAAATAAAGTTTGCGAGATTGAAATAAACGTCAATCCAATTGTACTTAACCAGTCGCTAATTATTTGCATTAGAACAGTTTCGCCACGTTTCAATATAAATTATCAACAGTTTGCGGCTATTTTTCTAGCACTTCAAACTAGTTCATCTAGATTAAATTGCGGACTGGTATATTAAAGCAAAATCGACCTGATATCCACGTCAGTCACCACCCGCGCAATCGATGATTGTTTAATTATATTACCCATATATATATTTTGCGAAAGCTGCAAAAATATAATGTTCGTGACTATATATAAATTGTGCAGCCGACTGTTCTTGTCAAGTACAATGTATGCGAGACTATAAGAGGTGAGAGCCGCATATCTGACTTTGCTTCCCAAATTTATGAATTATTGTTTGATCCTAGCTAGTCAGTTTGATGTCGCACTTTGATGAGGATTACTGAAAGTCGAAACGAGTCGGTACGTATAATCGACAGTAGTTTTGCAATGTTGTTGTACGATTGGTTAAATACAACAAGATTGGTATTTAATTCGATCTCGAAAATTTGATTTGAAGAATTATTTAAATCATGTTTGCCGATCTGAAACTGAGTCCAATAACATATTATTTTCTATTCTGCATTATAATACACCTACCAGATTCCACATGTTGGTGCGTTTTCATTTTCTTTGCCAAGTTATAAAGTCTTGAATGAAGACCGAACAAGGAGAGATCTGATCATTTTTTCTGTATATGCGGGTAATTTAAAAAAACGGGTTTTTCAAAATTTCTGATTATACCCAAGATTAGCTTTCGGTGCTTTTGGCTACATTTTATGATTGCATTTTCTACGTTACACAATTCTTAGTTTATACTGACATAATGGTGTAGGAGTTTATATAAAGATCGCATACTTGATTTAATTAATTGTAATGATTGTGATTGTCGAGGAACATAATTGTTCACATTATGTTAGAAATTTTTCCACGGTGTTTTGCGATTATATTTTTGTATTACTAATAATTGTGTCGCATAATTTTCTAAGTATAAAAGTAGTCCGTTACACATGTAATCCATTATGGACCAGTGAATAATTGATTTTGATTTTTTATTGAAAAAAACTTTTTATTCCGATCTGATTTCAGCTGCCTCCTTATTCAGCCGCGTCTGTATCCTTGGTGTTAAGTCCTTCAGAAAATGGCAAGGTCAGTCTTAACGAAAATTCACATTTTATATAGAATCATAATTTTTCCGATAAATACCTATCATTTTTCAAATTCTTACATTTTTTATCTAGCATATTTCCTTTGCATTCATTGCACTCGTGAAAAAGACCTTAATTTTCATGACGTTTTATATATATATATATTGTGTGTGTGTGTATATATATATATATATATAAATCACGTAAATTTGTTTTACAAAATATCAACTGGCTCAATTTCTTGTTTATAAATGGGAATTTGACTTGAGTATGCAACTTTATTAAAATTAATGGATAATTAATTATATTGTGGTCTTATAACTGACATACTGAAAGATCGAATTTCTTGTTCTTGTGTTCAGTAGAAAAACCAACTTTAGTTACGCTATTATAATCAAGGTTCCCCATGTAATGTGGTGTCTGTTCAGTAATGACAGATTGGGCATGGTTAGTTGGAACTTTGGGTCTAAATGGATGCCATATGAAGGATGAATTGCCTTTTCTACACTATACAATTCTTAGTTTATACTGACATATGTAAGTAATTAATGGGTCAGGTGTTTATATCAAGACCGCAACCTTGATTATAATAATTGTTATCACCACCCGCGCAACCAATGTTCGTTTAATTATATAAATGTTCATTTCAATACCATTTCCCCATGTAATGTGGTGTCTGTTCAGTAATGACAGATTGGGCATGGTTAGTTGGAACTTTGGGTCTAAATGGATGCTATATGAAGGATGAATTGCCTTTTCTACACTATACAATTCTTAGTTTATACTGACATATGTAAGTAATTAATGGGTCAGGTGTTTATATCAAGACCGCAACCTTGATTATAATAATTGTTATCACCACCCGCGCAACCAATGTTCGTTTAATTATATAAATGTTCATTTCAATACCATTTCCCCATGTAATGTGGTGTCTGTTCAGTAATGACAGATTGGGCATGGTTAGTTGGAACTTTGGGTCTAAATGGATGCCATATGAGCTCTACCTAAAGGAAAAATTGACTAACCA
>JAQBSW010012650.1:0-16144 GCA_029291075.1 Eudiplozoon nipponicum
CTAGACGAATGTGTAAACCTGTAATAGTGAAGCTAACATAATCTAAAGTCAACGACAATGCGACTTCAATGCTAACTCACACTATATAATATATATACCGAGTCTGTAAAGGATACTAACTCTATGGCTATTGTGTTAATAACTGATACCACTTTTTGAAATCGATGAGTACCGGATACTAACACTATGGTTTCCGAGTCGGTACATGATACCAACCTGATGGATATAAATTTATGCTAAAGTTCACCCAAATTGAGAATTACAACAATTTCCGAACACCTGTTACTCCAGTTAAACCATACACTCTGGCCTTCATCGATATCAGTTATCACATTTCGCGGTAAGCATGACATCATTCAATTCAATATATTACAGTTAAATACTGTTTGTTGCGAAGAACTAATATATATGCAAGTATGTATTAGGTTTTGCGAACCTAGTAACAAATTAGTTCAGTTGTGACCAGAAGGATAAACCAAAGGCAGCATGAACGGAAAGTATAATCTCATGCACATTCGTTTCGTGCTTACTGGCGACTCATCAGTAGGAGCCGGTATTACGCCCTTTAACCACTATATATTTGGTAGAAGAATGTGGAATAATAGGACGGTACAATCTCCTAGACGAATGTGTAAACCTGTAATAGTGAAGCTAACATAATCTAAAGTCAACGACAATGCGACTTCAATGCTAACTCACACTATATAATATATATACCGAGTCTGTAAAGGATACTAACACTATGGCTATTGTGTTAGTAACTGATACCTTTTTTGAAATCGATGAGTACCGGATACTAACACTATGGTTTCCGAGTCGGTACATGATACCAACCTGATGGATATAAATTTATGCTAAAGTTCACCCAAATTGAGAATTACAACAATTTCCGAACACCTGTTACTCCAGTTAAACCATACACTCTGGCCTTCATCGATATCAGTTATCACATTTCGCGGTAAGCATGACATCATTCAATTCAATATATTACAGTTAAATACTGTTTGTTGCGAAGAGCTAATATATATGCAAGTATGTATTAGGTTTTGCGAACCTAGTAACAAATTAGTTCAGTTGTGACCAGAAGGATAAACCAAAGGCAGCATGAACGGAAAGTATAATCTCATGCACATTCGTTTCGTGCTTACTGGCGACTCATCAGTAGGAGCCGGTATTACGCCCTTTAACCACTATATATTTGGTAGAAGAATGTGGAATAATAGGACGGTACAATCTCCTAGACGAATGTGTAAACCTGTAATAGTGAAGCTAACATAATCTAAAGTCAACGACAATGCGACTTCAATGCTAACTCACACTATATAATATATATACCGAGTCTGTAAAGGATACTAACACTATGGCTATTGTGTTAGTAACTGATACCTTTTTTGAAATCGATGAGTACCGGATACTAACACTATGGTTTCCGAGTCGGTACATGATACCAACCTGATGGATATAAATTTATGCTAAAGTTCACCCAAATTGAGAATTACAACAATTTCCGAACACCTGTTACTCCAGTTAAACCATACACTCTGGCCTTCATCGATATCAGTTATCACATTTCGCGGTAAGCATGACATCATTCAATTCAATATATTACAGTTAAATACTGTTTGTTGCGAAGAGCTAATATATATGCAAGTATGTATTAGGTTTTGCGAACCTAGTAACAAATTAGTTCAGTTGTGACCAGAAGGATAAACCAAAGGCAGCATGAACGGAAAGTATAATCTCATGCACATTCGTTTCGTGCTTACTGGCGACTCATCAGTAGGAGCCGGTATTACGCCCTTTAACCACTATATATTTGGTAGAAGAATGTGGAATAATAGGACGGTACAATCTCCTAGACGAATGTGTAAACCTGTAATAGTGAAGCTAACATAATCTAAAGTCAACGACAATGCGACTTCAATGCTAACTCACACTATATAATATATATACCGAGTCTGTAAAGGATACTAACACTATGGCTATTGTGTTAGTAACTGATACCTTTTTGAAATCGATGAGTACCGGATACTAACACTATGGTTTCCGAGTCGGTACATGATACCAACCTGATGGATATAAATTTATGCTAAAGTTCACCCAAATTGAGAATTACAACAATTTCCGAACACCTGTTACTCCAGTTAAACCATACACTCTGGCCTTCATCGATATCAGTTATCACATTTCGCGGTAAGCATGACATCATTCAATTCAATATATTACAGTTAAATACTGTTTGTTGCGAAGAGCTAATATATATGCAAGTATGTATTAGGTTTTGCGAACCTAGTAACAAATTAGTTCAGTTGTGACCAGAAGGATAAACCAAAGGCAGCATGAACGGAAAGTATAATCTCATGCACATTCGTTTCGTGCTTACTGGCGACTCATCAGTAGGAGCCGGTATTACGCCCTTTAACCACTATATATTTGGTAGAAGAATGTGGAATAATAGGACGGTACAATCTCCTAGACGAATGTGTAAACCTGTAATAGTGAAGCTAACATAATCTAAAGTCAACGACAATGCGACTTCAATGCTAACTCACACTATATAATATATATACCGAGTCTGTAAAGGATACTAACACTATGGCTATTGTGTTAGTAACTGATACCTTTTTGAAATCGATGAGTACCGGATACTAACACTATGGTTTCCGAGTCGGTACATGATACCAACCTGATGGATATAAATTTATGCTAAAGTTCACCCAAATTGAGAATTACAACAATTTCCGAACACCTGTTACTCCAGTTAAACCATACACTCTGGCCTTCATCGATATCAGTTATCACATTTCGCGGTAAGCATGACATCATTCAATTCAATATATTACAGTTAAATACTGTTTGTTGCGAAGAACTAATATATATGCAAGTATGTATTAGGTTTTGCGAACCTAGTAACAAATTAGTTCAGTTGTGACCAGAAGGATAAACCAAAGGCAGCATGAACGGAAAGTATAATCTCATGCACATTCGTTTCGTGCTTACTGGCGACTCATCAGTAGGAGCCGGTATTACGCCCTTTAACCACTATATATTTGGTAGAAGAATGTGGAATAATAGGACGGTACAATCTCCTAGACGAATGTGTAAACCTGTAATAGTGAAGCTAACATAATCTAAAGTCAACGACAATACGACTTCAATGCTAACTCACACTATATAATATATATACCGAGTCTGTAAAGGATACTAACACTATGGCTATTGTGTTAGTAACTGATACCTTTTTGAAATCGATGAGTACCGGATACTAACACTATGGTTTCCGAGTCGGTACATGATACCAACCTGATGGATATAAATTTATGCTAAAGTTCACCCAAATTGAGAATTACAACAATTTCCGAACACCTGTTACTCCAGTTAAACCATACACTCTGGCCTTCATCGATATCAGTTATCACATTTCGCGGTAAGCATGACATCATTCAATTCAATATATTACAGTTAAATACTGTTTGTTGCGAAGAACTAATATATATGCAAGTATGTATTAGGTTTTGCGAACCTAGTAACAAATTAGTTCAGTTGTGACCAGAAGGATAAACCAAAGGCAGCATGAACGGAAAGTATAATCTCATGCACATTCGTTTCGTGCTTACTGGCGACTCATCAGTAGGAGCCGGTATTACGCCCTTTAACCACTATATATTTGGTAGAAGAATGTGGAATAATAGGACGGTACAATCTCCTAGACGAATGTGTAAACCTGTAATAGTGAAGCTAACATAATCTAAAGTCAACGACAATACGACTTCAATGCTAACTCACACTATATAATATATATACCGAGTCTGTAAAGGATACTAACACTATGGCTATTGTGTTAGTAACTGATACCTTTTTTGAAATCGATGAGTACCGGATACTAACACTATGGTTTCCGAGTCGGTACATGATACCAACCTGATGGATATAAATTTATGCTAAAGTTCACCCAAATTGAGAATTACAACAATTTCCGAACACCTGTTACTCCAGTTAAACCATACACTCTGGCCTTCATCGATATCAGTTATCACATTTCGCGGTAAGCATGACATCATTCAATTCAATATATTACAGTTAAATACTGTTTGTTGCGAAGAGCTAATATATATGCAAGTATGTATTAGGTTTTGCGAACCTAGTAACAAATTAGTTCAGTTGTGACCAGAAGGATAAACCAAAGGCAGCATGAACGGAAAGTATAATCTCATGCACATTCGTTTCGTGCTTACTGGCGACTCATCAGTAGGAGCCGGTATTACGCCCTTTAACCACTATATATTTGGTAGAAGAATGTGGAATAATAGGACGGTACAATCTCCTAGACGAATGTGTAAACCTGTAATAGTGAAGCTAACATAATCTAAAGTCAACGACAATGCGACTTCAATGCTAACTCACACTATATAATATATATACCGAGTCTGTAAAGGATACTAACACTATGGCTATTGTGTTAGTAACTGATACCTTTTTGAAATCGATGAGTACCGGATACTAACACTATGGTTTCCGAGTCGGTACATGATACCAACCTGATGGATATAAATTTATGCTAAAGTTCACCCAAATTGAGAATTACAACAATTTCCGAACACCTGTTACTCCAGTTAAACCATACACTCTGGCCTTCATCGATATCAGTTATCACATTTCGCGGTAAGCATGACATCATTCAATTCAATATATTACAGTTAAATACTGTTTGTTGCGAAGAACTAATATATATGCAAGTATGTATTAGGTTTTGCGAACCTAGTAACAAATTAGTTCAGTTGTGACCAGAAGGATAAACCAAAGGCAGCATGAACGGAAAGTATAATCTCATGCACATTCGTTTCGTGCTTACTGGCGACTCATCAGTAGGAGCCGGTATTACGCCCTTTAACCACTATATATTTGGTATAAGAATGTGGAATAATAGGACGGTACAATCTCCTAGACGAATGTGTAAACCTGTAATAGTGAAGCTAACATAATCTAAAGTCAACGACAATGCGACTTCAATGCTAACTCACACTATATAATATATATACCGAGTCTGTAAAGGATACTAACACTATGGCTATTGTGTTAGTAACTGATACCTTTTTTGATATCGATGAGTACCGGATACTAACACTATGGTTTCCGAGTCGGTACATGATACCAACCTGATGGATATAAATTTATGCTAAAGTTCACCCAAATTGAGAATTACAACAATTTCCGAACACCTGTTACTCCAGTTAAACCATACACTCTGGCCTTCATCGATATCAGTTATCACATTTCGCGGTAAGCATGACATCATTCAATTCAATATATTACAGTTAAATACTGTTTGTTGCGAAGAGCTAATATATATGCAAGTATGTATTAGGTTTTGCGAACCTAGTAACAAATTAGTTCAGTTGTGACCAGAAGGATAAACCAAAGGCAGCATGAACGGAAAGTATAATCTCATGCACATTCGTTTCGTGCTTACTGGCGACTCATCAGTAGGAGCCGGTATTACGCCCTTTAACCACTATATATTTGGTATAAGAATGTGGAATAATAGGACGGTACAATCTCCTAGACGAATGTGTAAACCTGTAATAGTGAAGCTAACATAATCTAAAGTCAACGACAATGCGACTTCAATGCTAACTCACACTATATAATATATATACCGAGTCTGTAAAGGATACTAACACTATGGCTATTGTGTTAGTAACTGATACCTTTTTGAAATCGATGAGTACCGGATACTAACACTATGGTTTCCGAGTCGGTACATGATACCAACCTGATGGATATAAATTTATGCTAAAGTTCACCCAAATTGAGAATTACAACAATTTCCGAACACCTGTTACTCCAGTTAAACCATACACTCTGGCCTTCATCGATATCAGTTATCACATTTCGCGGTAAGCATGACATCATTCAATTCAATATATTACAGTTAAATACTGTTTGTTGCGAAGAACTAATATATATGCAAGTATGTATTAGGTTTTGCGAACCTAGTAACAAATTAGTTCAGTTGTGACCAGAAGGATAAACCAAAGGCAGCATGAACGGAAAGTATAATCTCATGCACATTCGTTTCGTGCTTACTGGCGACTCATCAGTAGGAGCCGGTATTACGCCCTTTAACCACTATATATTTGGTATAAGAATGTGGAATAATAGGACGGTACAATCTCCTAGACGAATGTGTAAACCTGTAATAGTGAAGCTAACATAATCTAAAGTCAACGACAATACGACTTCAATGCTAACTCACACTATATAATATATATACCGAGTCTGTAAAGGATACTAACACTATGGCTATTGTGTTAGTAACTGATACCTTTTTGAAATCGATGAGTACCGGATACTAACACTATGGTTTCCGAGTCGGTACATGATACCAACCTGATGGATATAAATTTATGCTAAAGTTCACCCAAATTGAGAATTACAACAATTTCCGAACACCTGTTACTCCAGTTAAACCATACACTCTGGCCTTCATCGATATCAGTTATCACATTTCGCGGTAAGCATGACATCATTCAATTCAATATATTACAGTTAAATACTGTTTGTTGCGAAGAACTAATATATATGCAAGTATGTATTAGGTTTTGCGAACCTAGTAACAAATTAGTTCAGTTGTGACCAGAAGGATAAACCAAAGGCAGCATGAACGGAAAGTATAATCTCATGCACATTCGTTTCGTGCTTACTGGCGACTCATCAGTAGGAGCCGGTATTACGCCCTTTAACCACTATATATTTGGTAGAAGAATGTGGAATAATAGGACGGTACAATCTCCTAGACGAATGTGTAAACCTGTAATAGTGAAGCTAACATAATCTAAAGTCAACGACAATACGACTTCAATGCTAACTCACACTATATAATATATATACCGAGTCTGTAAAGGATACTAACACTATGGCTATTGTGTTAGTAACTGATACCTTTTTGAAATCGATGAGTACCGGATACTAACACTATGGTTTCCGAGTCGGTACATGATACCAACCTGATGGATATAAATTTATGCTAAAGTTCACCCAAATTGAGAATTACAACAATTTCCGAACACCTGTTACTCCAGTTAAACCATACACTCTGGCCTTCATCGATATCAGTTATCACATTTCGCGGTAAGCATGACATCATTCAATTCAATATATTACAGTTAAATACTGTTTGTTGCGAAGAACTAATATATATGCAAGTATGTATTAGGTTTTGCGAACCTAGTAACAAATTAGTTCAGTTGTGACCAGAAGGATAAACCAAAGGCAGCATGAACGGAAAGTATAATCTCATGCACATTCGTTTCGTGCTTACTGGCGACTCATCAGTAGGAGCCGGTATTACGCCCTTTAACCACTATATATTTGGTAGAAGAATGTGGAATAATAGGACGGTACAATCTCCTAGACGAATGTGTAAACCTGTAATAGTGAAGCTAACATAATCTAAAGTCAACGACAATACGACTTCAATGCTAACTCACACTATATAATATATATACCGAGTCTGTAAAGGATACTAACACTATGGCTATTGTGTTAGTAACTGATACCTTTTTTGAAATCGATGAGTACCGGATACTAACACTATGGTTTCCGAGTCGGTACATGATACCAACCTGATGGATATAAATTTATGCTAAAGTTCACCCAAATTGAGAATTACAACAATTTCCGAACACCTGTTACTCCAGTTAAACCATACACTCTGGCCTTCATCGATATCAGTTATCACATTTCGCGGTAAGCATGACATCATTCAATTCAATATATTACAGTTAAATACTGTTTGTTGCGAAGAACTAATATATATGCAAGTATGTATTAGGTTTTGCGAACCTAGTAACAAATTAGTTCAGTTGTGACCAGAAGGATAAACCAAAGGCAGCATGAACGGAAAGTATAATCTCATGCACATTCGTTTCGTGCTTACTGGCGACTCATCAGTAGGAGCCGGTATTACGCCCTTTAACCACTATATATTTGGTAGAAGAATGTGGAATAATAGGACGGTACAATCTCCTAGACGAATGTGTAAACCTGTAATAGTGAAGCTAACATAATCTAAAGTCAACGACAATACGACTTCAATGCTAACTCACACTATATAATATATATACCGAGTCTGTAAAGGATACTAACACTATGGCTATTGTGTTAGTAACTGATACCTTTTTTGAAATCGATGAGTACCGGATACTAACACTATGGTTTCCGAGTCGGTACATGATACCAACCTGATGGATATAAATTTATGCTAAAGTTCACCCAAATTGAGAATTACAACAATTTCCGAACACCTGTTACTCCAGTTAAACCATACACTCTGGCCTTCATCGATATCAGTTATCACATTTCGCGGTAAGCATGACATCATTCAATTCAATATATTACAGTTAAATACTGTTTGTTGCGAAGAACTAATATATATGCAAGTATGTATTAGGTTTTGCGAACCTAGTAACAAATTAGTTCAGTTGTGACCAGAAGGATAAACCAAAGGCAGCATGAACGGAAAGTATAATCTCATGCACATTCGTTTCGTGCTTACTGGCGACTCATCAGTAGGAGCCGGTATTACGCCCTTTAACCACTATATATTTGGTAGAAGAATGTGGAATAATAGGACGGTACAATCTCCTAGACGAATGTGTAAACCTGTAATAGTGAAGCTAACATAATCTAAAGTCAACGACAATACGACTTCAATGCTAACTCACACTATATAATATATATACCGAGTCTGTAAAGGATACTAGCACTATGGCTATTGTGTTAGTAACTGATACCTTTTTTGAAATCGATGAGTACCGGATACTAACACTATGGTTTCCGAGTCGGTACATGATACCAACCTGATGGATATAAATTTATGCTAAAGTTCACCCAAATTGAGAATTACAACAATTTCCGAACACCTGTTACTCCAGTTAAACCATACACTCTGGCCTTCATCGATATCAGTTATCACATTTCGCGGTAAGCATGACATCATTCAATTCAATATATTACAGTTAAATACTGTTTGTTGCGAAGAACTAATATATATGCAAGTATGTATTAGGTTTTGCGAACCTAGTAACAAATTAGTTCAGTTGTGACCAGAAGGATAAACCAAAGGCAGCATGAACGGAAAGTATAATCTCATGCACATTCGTTTCGTGCTTACTGGCGACTCATCAGTAGGAGCCGGTATTACGCCCTTTAACCACTATATATTTGGTAGAAGAATGTGGAATAATAGGACGGTACAATCTCCTAGACGAATGTGTAAACCTGTAATAGTGAAGCTAACATAATCTAAAGTCAACGACAATACGACTTCAATGCTAACTCACACTATATAATATATATACCGAGTCTGTAAAGGATACTAACACTATGGCTATTGTGTTAGTAACTGATACCTTTTTTGAAATCGATGAGTACCGGATACTAACACTATGGTTTCCGAGTCGGTACATGATACCAACCTGATGGATATAAATTTATGCTAAAGTTCACCCAAATTGAGAATTACAACAATTTCCGAACACCTGTTACTCCAGTTAAACCATACACTCTGGCCTT
The DNA here is from genome assembly GCA_029291075.1 of Eudiplozoon nipponicum. Lineage (NCBI taxonomy): Eukaryota > Metazoa > Platyhelminthes > Monogenea > Mazocraeidea > Diplozoidae > Eudiplozoon > Eudiplozoon nipponicum. The sequence continues at coordinate 9,577 of JAQBSW010012650.1, forward strand.
CATCGATATCAGTTATCACATTTCGCGGTAAGCATGACATCATTCAATTCAATATATTACAGTTAAATACTGTTTGTTGCGAAGAACTAATATATATGCAAGTATGTATTAGGTTTTGCGAACCTAGTAACAAATTAGTTCAGTTGTGACCAGAAGGATAAACCAAAGGCAGCATGAACGGAAAGTATAATCTCATGCACATTCGTTTCGTGCTTACTGGCGACTCATCAGTAGGAGCCGGTATTACGCCCTTTAACCACTATATATTTGGTAGAAGAATGTGGAATAATAGGACGGTACAATCTCCTAGACGAATGTGTAAACCTGTAATAGTGAAGCTAACATAATCTAAAGTCAACGACAATACGACTTCAATGCTAACTCACACTATATAATATATATACCGAGTCTGTAAAGGATACTAACACTATGGCTATTGTGTTAGTAACTGATACCTTTTTTGAAATCGATGAGTACCGGATACTAACACTATGGTTTCCGAGTCGGTACATGATACCAACCTGATGGATATAAATTTATGCTAAAGTTCACCCAAATTGAGAATTACAACAATTTCCGAACACCTGTTACTCCAGTTAAACCATACACTCTGGCCTTCATCGATATCAGTTATCACATTTCGCGGTAAGCATGACATCATTCAATTCAATATATTACAGTTAAATACTGTTTGTTGCGAAGAACTAATATATATGCAAGTATGTATTAGGTTTTGCGAACCTAGTAACAAATTAGTTCAGTTGTGACCAGAAGGATAAACCAAAGGCAGCATGAACGGAAAGTATAATCTCATGCACATTCGTTTCGTGCTTACTGGCGACTCATCAGTAGGAGCCGGTATTACGCCCTTTAACCACTATATATTTGGTAGAAGAATGTGGAATAATAGGACGGTACAATCTCCTAGACGAATGTGTAAACCTGTAATAGTGAAGCTAACATAATCTAAAGTCAACGACAATACTACTTCAATGCTAACTCACAATATATAATATATATACCGAGTCTGTAAAGGATACTAGCACTATGGCTATTGTGTTAGTAACTGATACCTTTTTTAAATCGATGAGTACCGGATACTAACACTATGGTTTCCGAGTCGGTACATGATACCAACCTGATGGATATAAATTTATGCTAAAGTTCACCCAAATTGAGAATTACAACAATTTCCGAACACCTGTTACTCCAGTTAAACCATACACTCTGGCCTTCATCGATATCAGTTATCACATTTCGCGGTAAGCATGACATCATTCAATTCAATATATTACAGTTAAATACTGTTTGTTGCGAAGAACTAATATATATGCAAGTATGTATTAGGTTTTGCGAACCTAGTAACAAATTAGTTCAGTTGTGACCAGAAGGATAAACCAAAGGCAGCATGAACGGAAAGTATAATCTCATGCACATTCGTTTCGTGCTTACTGGCGACTCATCAGTAGGAGCCGGTATTACGCCCTTTAACCACTATATATTTGGTAGAAGAATGTGGAATAATAGGACGGTACAATCTCCTAGACGAATGTGTAAACCTGTAATAGTGAAGCTAACATAATCTAAAGTCAACGACAATACGACTTCAATGCTAACTCACACTATATAATATATATACCGAGTCTGTAAAGGATACTAACACTATGGCTATTGTGTTAGTAACTGATACCTTTTTTGAAATCGATGAGTACCGGATACTAACACTATGGTTTCCGAGTCGGTACATGATACCAACCTGATGGATATAAATTTATGCTAAAGTTCACCCAAATTGAGAATTACAACAATTTCCGAACACCTGTTACTCCAGTTAAACCATACACTCTGGCCTTCATCGATATCAGTTATCACATTTCGCGGTAAGCATGACATCATTCAATTCAATATATTACAGTTAAATACTGTTTGTTGCGAAGAACTAATATATATGCAAGTATGTATTAGGTTTTGCGAACCTAGTAACAAATTAGTTCAGTTGTGACCAGAAGGATAAACCAAAGGCAGCATGAACGGAAAGTATAATCTCATGCACATTCGTTTCGTGCTTACTGGCGACTCATCAGTAGGAGCCGGTATTACGCCCTTTAACCACTATATATTTGGTAGAAGAATGTGGAATAATAGGACGGTACAATCTCCTAGACGAATGTGTAAACCTGTAATAGTGAAGCTAACATAATCTAAAGTCAACGACAATACGACTTCAATGCTAACTCACACTATATAATATATATACCGAGTCTGTAAAGGATACTAACACTATGGCTATTGTGTTAGTAACTGATACCTTTTTTAAATCGATGGGTACCGGATACTAACACTATGGTTTCCGAGTCGGTACATGATACCAACCTGATGGATATAAATTTATGCTAAAGTTCACCCAAATTGAGAATTACAACAATTTCCGAACACCTGTTACTCCAGTTAAACCATACACTCTGGCCTTCATCGATATCAGTTATCACATTTCGCGGTAAGCATGACATCATTCAATTCAATATATTACAGTTAAATACTGTTTGTTGCGAAGAACTAATATATATGCAAGTATGTATTAGGTTTTGCGAACCTAGTAACAAATTAGTTCAGTTGTGACCAGAAGGATAAACCAAAGGCAGCATGAACGGAAAGTATAATCTCATGCACATTCGTTTCGTGCTTACTGGCGACTCATCAGTAGGAGCCGGTATTACGCCCTTTAACCACTATATATTTGGTAGAAGAATGTGGAATAATAGGACGGTACAATCTCCTAGACGAATGTGTAAACCTGTAATAGTGAAGCTAACATAATCTAAAGTCAACGACAATACGACTTCAATGCTAACTCACACTATATAATATATATACCGAGTCTGTAAAGGATACTAACACTATGGCTATTGTGTTAGTAACTGATACCTTTTTTAAATCGATGAGTACCGGATACTAACACTATGGTTTCCGAGTCGGTACATGATACCAACCTGATGGATATAAATTTATGCTAAAGTTCACCCAAATTGAGAATTACAACAATTTCCGAACACCTGTTACTCCAGTTAAACCATACACTCTGGCCTTCATCGATATCAGTTATCACATTTCGCGGTAAGCATGACATCATTCAATTCAATATATTACAGTTAAATACTGTTTGTTGCGAAGAACTAATATATATGCAAGTATGTATTAGGTTTTGCGAACCTAGTAACAAATTAGTTCAGTTGTGACCAGAAGGATAAACCAAAGGCAGCATGAACGGAAAGTATAATCTCATGCACATTCGTTTCGTGCTTACTGGCGACTCATCAGTAGGAGCCGGTATTACGCCCTTTAACCACTATATATTTGGTAGAAGAATGTGGAATAATAGGACGGTACAATCTCCTAGACGAATGTGTAAACCTGTAATAGTGAAGCTAACATAATCTAAAGTCAACGACAATACGACTTCAATGCTAACTCACACTATATAATATATATACCGAGTCTGTAAAGGATACTAACACTATGGCTATTGTGTTAGTAACTGATACCTTTTTTAAATCGATGAGTACCGGATACTAACACTATGGTTTCCGAGTCGGTACATGATACCAACCTGATGGATATAAATTTATGCTAAAGTTCACCCAAATTGAGAATTACAACAATTTCCGAACACCTGTTACTCCAGTTAAACCATACACTCTGGCCTTCATCGATATCAGTTATCACATTTCGCGGTAAGCATGACATCATTCAATTCAATATATTACAGTTAAATACTGTTTGTTGCGAAGAACTAATATATATGCAAGTATGTATTAGGTTTTGCGAACCTAGTAACAAATTAGTTCAGTTGTGACCAGAAGGATAAACCAAAGGCAGCATGAACGGAAAGTATAATCTCATGCACATTCGTTTCGTGCTTACTGGCGACTCATCAGTAGGAGCCGGTATTACGCCCTTTAACCACTATATATTTGGTAGAAGAATGTGGAATAATAGGACGGTACAATCTCCTAGACGAATGTGTAAACCTGTAATAGTGAAGCTAACATAATCTAAAGTCAACGACAATACGACTTCAATGCTAACTCACACTATATAATATATATACCGAGTCTGTAAAGGATACTAACACTATGGCTATTGTGTTAGTAACTGATACCTTTTTTAAATCGATGAGTACCGGATACTAACACTATGGTTTCCGAGTCGGTACATGATACCAACCTGATGGATATAAATTTATGCTAAAGTTCACCCAAATTGAGAATTACAACAATTTCCGAACACCTGTTACTCCAGTTAAACCATACACTCTGGCCTTCATCGATATCAGTTATCACATTTCGCGGTAAGCATGACATCATTCAATTCAATATATTACAGTTAAATACTGTTTGTTGCGAAGAACTAATATATATGCAAGTATGTATTAGGATTTGCGAACCTAGTAACAAATTAGTTCAGTTGTGACCAGAAGGATAAACCAAAGGTAGCATGAACGGAAAGTATAATCTCATGCACATTCGTTTCGTGCTTACTGGCGACTCATCAGTAGGAGCCGGTATTACGCCCTTTAACCACTATATATTTGGTAGAAGAATGTGGAATAATAGGACGGTACAATCTCCTAGACGAATGTGTAAACCTGTAATAGTGAAGCTAACATAATCTAAAGTCAACGACAATACGACTTCAATGCTAACTCACACTATATAATATATATACCGAGTCTGTAAAGGATACTAACACTATGGCTATTGTGTTAGTAACTGATACCTTTTTTAAATCGATGAGTACCGGATACTAACACTATGGTTTCCGAGTCGGTACATGATACCAACCTGATGGATATAAATTTATGCTAAAGTTCACCCAAATTGAGAATTACAACAATTTCCGAACACCTGTTACTCCAGTTAAACCATACACTCTGGCCTTCATCGATATCAGTTATCACATTTCGCGGTAAGCATGACATCATTCAATTCAATATATTACAGTTAAATACTGTTTGTTGCGAAGAACTAATATATATGCAAGTATGTATTAGGTTTTGCGAACCTAGTAACAAATTAGTTCAGTTGTGACCAGAAGGATAAACCAAAGGCAGCATGAACGGAAAGTATAATCTCATGCACATTCGTTTCGTGCTTACTGGCGACTCATCAGTAGGAGCCGGTATTACGCCCTTTAACCACTATATATTTGGTAGGAGAATGGAGAATAATAGGACGGTACAGTCTCCTAGAAATGTGTACACCTGTAATATTGAAGCTAACATAATCTAAAGTCAACGAAAATACGACTTCAATGCTAACTCACGCTATATAATATATATACCGAGTCTGTAAAGGATACTAGCACTATGGCTATTGTGTTAGTAACTGATACCTTTTTTAAATTGATGAGTACCGGATACTAACACTATGGTTTCCGGTTCGGTACATGATACCAAACTGGTGGATATAAATTTATGCTAAAGTTCACCCAAATTGAGAATTACAACAATTTCCGAACACCTGTTACTCCAGTTAAACCATACACTCTGGCCTTCATCGATATCAGTTATCACATTTCGCGGTAAGCATGATATCATTCAATTCAATATATTACAGTTAAATACTGTTTGTTGCGAAGAACTAATATATATGCAAGTATGTATTAGGTTTTGCGAACCTAGTAACAAATTAGTTCAGTTGTGACCAGAAGGATAAACCAAAGGCAGCATGAACGGAAAGTATAATCTCATGCACATTCGTTTCGTGCTTACTGGCGACTCATCAGTAGGAGCCGGTATTACGCCCTTTAACCACTATATATTTGGTAGAAGAATGTGGAATAATAGGACGGTACAATCTCCTAGACGAATGTGTAAACCTGTAATAGTGAAGCTAACATAATCTAAAGTCAACGACAATACGACTTCAATGCTAACTCACACTATATAATATATATACCGAGTCTGTAAAGGATACTAACACTATGGCTATTGTGTTAGTAACTGATACCTTTTTTGAAATCGATGAGTACCGGATACTAACACTATGGTTTCCGAGTCGGTACATGATACCAACCTGATGGATATAAATTTATGCTAAAGTTCACCCAAATTGAGAATTACAACAATTTCCGAACACCTGTTACTCCAGTTAAACCATACACTCTGGCCTTCATCGATATCAGTTATCACATTTCGCGGTAAGCATGACATCATTCAATTCAATATATTACAGTTAAATACTGTTTGTTGCGAAGAACTAATATATATGCAAGTATGTATTAGGTTTTGCGAACCTAGTAACAAATTAGTTCAGTTGTGACCAGAAGGATAAACCAAAGGCAGCATGAACGGAAAGTATAATCTCATGCACATTCGTTTCGTGCTTACTGGCGACTCATCAGTAGGAGCCGGTATTACGCCCTTTAACCACTATATATTTGGTAGAAGAATGTGGAATAATAGGACGGTACAATCTCCTAGACGAATGTGTAAACCTGTAATAGTGAAGCTAACATAATCTAAAGTCAACGACAATACGACTTCAATGCTAACTCACACTATATAATA
>JAQBSW010012651.1:0-16141 GCA_029291075.1 Eudiplozoon nipponicum
GGGGAACACACGCCGAGTCATGGTGCCGTCGTCGGGCTCATGTGGTATTTTATAGGAGTTCCGATTGCCGGTCGGAGATCCACCCGCCCTGGTGACACCACCGCCACAGCCCCGTTAGCCCATGTACGATCGGCCATCGAGACATGGTTGACACCGTCGTACCAGTTGAGGAGGGATGGACTTTACTTTAGGTATAGGATTTGACTCCGGTCGTATCAAGGTTATTTGCATCGATTATCCTACGTCGTCTTAGCGCTTCACGTGAATCACATACAAGAGAAGAACAGGCCGGATTCCGCGCAGGACGAGGTTGTATAGATATTATTTTTACATTAAGGCAAGTTCTCGAACAGAGACATTTATATCACCGTCCCACAATAGTCGTCTTTCTGGACTTCAAGGGTGCATTTGATTCGGTGGATCGCAATGTTTTATTCCATATCTTATCGAAAAGCGGTGTGCCAACAAAATGTGTTAATATTATACGAGCTCTCTAGACAAATACTTCTGGTGGCGTTAAGGTCTACAACGAATTAACGCATAAGTTTACAACCAGAAGTGGTGTTCGTCAAGGTTATCCACTTTCCCCAATTTTTTTAATTTTTGTAATCGATGCTATTATGAACAACACTCTCTCACACATTTAGGATGCTGGAGTTGAAGTTCTCCCGGGCGATAAACTAGTCGATCTTGACTATGCGGACAATATCGTACTATTATTCGACAATCAGGATGCTGCCCAGGCCACCTTGAATAGATTAACAGACGTTGTTCCGTCTTTCGGTATGAAATTCGCACCCTCTAAATTTCAGATACTGTTACAGGATCACCTACCTCTCACTCCAACTTTGCGACTACAGAATGAAGATCTAGACATAGTCGATAGGTTTAAATATCTTGGGAGCTCTATCAATAACGTAGGCAATATGTCCGACGAGGTGAGAATACGGATCGCGAAAGCTAGAGTAGCTTTCTCGAACCTTCGTCATTTATGGAGAAACGCCAATATTTCACTTTGCCTTAAATGTCGTGTTTACAATGCATCTGAACGCGCAGTCTTACAATACGCCAGTGAAACTTGGCCTCTTAGAGTTGATGATCTGAGACGCTTACAGGCATTCGATCATCGTTGTTTGAGAAGTATAGCACATTTCTTTAAATCAAGTTTGCGTGCTTGAAGTAAACACCAATCCCATTGTATTTAACCAGTCATCGAACAACATAACAAAACAACCGCCAGCTGCAACGCACTGACGCGTTTCGACCTTCCATGATCATCATCAGAGTACGACGGCAAACTAACTATCGAGGATCAAACCGCATTGAATATATATGTAAATCAAATTTAGATATGCGGCTCTCACCTCTAGCAGTCTTGCATACATTGAACTTGTTATGTTGTTCGATGACTGGTTAAATACAATGGGATTGGTGTTTACTTCAAGCACGCAAACTTTATTTAAAGAATTGTTACCACCACCCGCGCAATCAATTATTGTTTAAATTGTATTGCCTATATATGTATATGTGGAGAAAGCTGCAAACAGTTATTGTTCGTGACTGCATAGAAATTGTGCAGCCGACATTTCCAGTCAAGTTCAATGTATGCAAGACTGCTAGAGGTGAGAGCCGCATATCTAAATTTGATTTCCTTATATATTCAATGCGGTTTGATCCTCGATAGTCAGTTTGCCGTCGTACTCTGATGATGATCATGGAAGGTCGAAACGCGTCGGTGCGTTGCAGCTGGCGGTAGTTTTGTTATGTTGTTCGATGACTGGTTAAATACAATGGGATTTGTGTTTACTTCAAGCACGCAAACTTGATTTAAAGAATTGTTACCATCACCCGCGCAATCAATTATTGTTTAAAGTATAGCACATGTTGGTTACCAACAACAAATAACTAACGTTGACATCCGTAGACGTATTTTTGGATCTGACAATAAGTGCTCGTCGTTAGAAAAACAAATAATGCTCCATCAACTTCGTTGGCTCGGTCACGTTTTGCGTATGCCCTCATTTCGATTGCCCAATAGAGCTCTGCTATCTCATCCAGTGCCAAATTGGCGTAAGAAACAAGGTGGGCAGATTTTGACATGGCAGAAACAATTAAAGTCACGTACATCAAAATTGGGTAGTATAGGACCCACTCGTCTGCCGGGATGGGGTCCTCGTGCGCATCACAGTTCTTGGTTAGAAACCCTTAGCGATATAGCATCGAATCGAGCTCAGTGGCGATCTTGTTGCAGATGTCTAGTAGAATCATCTTCGTAACTTTCTTTTCTTAGTAGGACAAAGTTAGCTGCGAGGTTCGGTTTGTTTATGACGTGATACGGTGAAATCCGCAAGGAAGCTGTGTTGCTGATCTCGCCTTGCCCGGATGCTAACTTTGCTATAATGGTGTCGTGGAGAGGTTTGCCTCATTTCTGTGAGCTATTCTGATAAATTTACTCGTAGTAGCAAGGTATTCCTTCTCTCTCTGCCTCTCTCTCTCTCTCGTAAATCTCACTAATAATTTGTCTAAATTCATTTATATACTTTTTTCACTACTTATGGTTATATGGCAGTGAAACATTAGTCACTGACTTTGTGGCTGAACATGATAATTTGATGACCTGTACAGATGATGTGTCTCTAGTTAGCTCGATATATATATATATATATATATATGTGTTTTATTAAGTAAGTGACGAATTAAAATTTCTGGAACAACTTTGGCAAATAGATTGTAAATTCGTGTCGAAACTTGAATTCCAAAATGTCAAAGGCTTAATTAAATTGGAGTTTCACGTATTTGACTTATAAGTGGTTTAATACTGATTCGAGGTCACATATCAGATATGCCTACCTCTGTGGAATTTTCCAACTCGAATGAAACCCTGTTCTAGAAGACAGATCACATTTCGTTTTGAATCGGATGTTGTAATGGAAGCCGCCTGGTGAAAAAAAACCTGGTTGACTGGATACCTTTACATTTTTAATTGTTTCATTTTTGTTTTTTTACTTAATGTTTATGTTTGTTCCCCTTAGAGTATATTCATCAAAAAGGATGTTAACAAAAGCGGAACTTTTTACTTAATGTTTATGTTTGTTCCCCTTAGAGTATATTCATCAAAAAGGATGTTAACAAAAGCGGAACTTTTGACAGTGCTGAGTTTCGCGAAGCGCTCAAAGATGCAGGTACCAATATCTATGTTACTCTATGCCCTTTAAATTGACATTTTGAGCTAAATAAATAAAAATAGACTTTAAATGCAGGAATAAAAAATGTAAAACAATTTATTTTTTAATGGTGACTCTAACGAACAACAGATGTTTTCATTCAGTTGACTTCGTCAGAAAACCATCAGGCTTGAATGGTGTAAACATTATAGTAATTTTCTTAGTCCGTTTACAAATATTGTTTTTTGTGTAATCATTGTTTTATTTATTACACTTACAGCCGATAATGTACCATTTGTTCTTTTTATGGCTGGATTGAATACCATAAACCAAGACAGCAGGGGGCTCATGATAATGATGAGGTCATCAGTGGAGTATCAAGAAAGCATAATTAATAAAGAATAATTATAATTATTAATTTAAGTAAGGGGTATGCTTTATGCGAGCAAATTCTTGCATATTGCTGTACTTAATTAATATAGTTTGTTAAAATTGCTAGTATGCCTTTTCAATCGTCGATAGAAAAGTTGGTAATAAAGTTAGGGAGATAAATATATACCTTTAGCAAATAATTGGTTAATGTTAAAACCTGTCTTTATGAATTCTGAAGTAATCTGCTTAAGCGATCGAACTCAATTAAACGGATACGATAATGTTAAGAAGCACAGGTAGCAACAAAAGAATGTCCGTATGTGTTACAATACAAATCGTCAAGTTATTTATGACCTCTGTTGAAATCTAAGCCTACGCTTGCATCACGTAATGTTGAAAGGCTACAGTTGTAGTTCAACAGATTTGAAGTCCCAATGTTTGCGCAAGATTTCCCTTTACAAGCACCGACTTGTCCGGTGGCGATTCAAGAATAGATAGATTAGTCGGTAGCATTCCAATTCAAATTTTGACTATAAATTTTGAAATGTCGAATATAAATGGCGATCGTTGCATCACTTTCGTGCCAGACCACCTCCATGTGTGTTTCCTCTGGCTTCATGGCACGAATTAAGTATTAGTTGTCCAAGAGAACGTAGTCTTTGTCCTGTTTGCAACCGCATTAGACCGTCGTGTTTATCCTGCTTTTCCCTACCAGATATGGCGCTCTGCATAGCACGCATCTTGGCGTGCAGATGCGACATTTTGTCTACCATATCTTCGCGTTCTATAAAGTAGATCCGTGATAGTGACGATAATCAGTCACTTAGAAGCAATTACATTGTGAAAAAACGTCAACATCTATTAAAGCATATGTGTCCAATATACCGTTTATTGGGCGGCAATGTCAGTGAGGATCTCCGCAAAAACCGCCACATCAAGATAACAACAGGTTACATGACTGAATGTAGATCGATGGCCGATGGGAAATGTGGAATCAGATTCCTACTGGTATTTGACATTATGGGTCTACGGAAGAGGCTCCGCCTAGCACCCTGCAGTATGTTTAAAATCAGTTGACTTGCAAAAGTAAAATAAGCGAGAGACTTTGTTACTCGTTGGGATTTGTATTAAAAGTAACATTTTAATGATTCTTCAACGGACAGACTGTGATTATGCCATTGAATACTGGAGCCAATTTCTTATTGTTGCCCAAACTTTGGCTGTCAGAGAAGATGCTATATACGAGAGCACATTGATGTCAGACTACTGGTGCAGCGAAGTTGGCTGCAGTGTAACAATGCACTAAATATTTCATAAATTTTGAAATCTGGCCTGTCTCTTATTATTGCAAACACTTTTGAATCCCGATTGAGTTTAGACTTTATTTGGAAAAGAGGGAGGATTGATTAATGAAAGAATAAATTCGTATACTCTCAAATCGATATGCAGTATAACACCGCATTGCGCGGCATGTCTGTAATCAGATTGGTAAAAACAGTTATTAATTCAATTCCACAAAATATTTCATTTCCATGATTGCTACGAAAGTCCCGATCAAATAGTCAACAGAGTGAAACTGTGGTTAGGGTTAAACGACGGTTAAGAACCACCGATAAAATACGGCAATACTTCAAGACAGTAACCCGTGCTACTGGAACTACAAAAATATTACAGTTGCTAATGTATTACAACCAACCTCATCTGTCGTTCGACCTCCCATGGTTTATATAACGAAAGAGAATCACCGGTTTTGTGCAATAAAACGCCATGACAAAACGTAACTTGTATATATAGCTTTCTATCAGTGCTTTTTGCCTGAAAGTTGCGTATGGCAATTGGATTTTCGTGCTTGACCTAAAGCAAGGCTTTTTGAAAATTAGGATCAAGTCTAAAGACCGCTTGAAAGTCGCGGAGCATATACTTCAGAGTCATTGCCAATTTAGCCGGATATCATTTCGTCTAGAGAACGAACCGAGGTATTTTACATTATGCTGGATTTCTTCATGATCAATTTACACTTTGTGGCAACAAACTTTGACAAAAAGTTAATATCACAACCAAAAATAATAAATGCATAAGTGGCTTCAAAAGATGCTGTCCAAAGTCGTAGAATTACGATTACAATTTAATCATACCAGATACAGATAGAGAGCCAAGTGTGGTTCTCGAGCCATCCAGGTGCCACTGAGGTTTGTTTTCCATAATAATTTGACGTAAAGCCTTTCAAGGATTATCCAGTGCCTACCACTAAGAAACAATTTTTATAGTTTATTGATATGATTAATTGTGTCATGAAGTATTAAAAATTAAATGACAAATAAATCAAAATTTTATACATCCATTATATTACAAAGTAAATACATTTGAAACTTCGACTTACATATGCATTTTTATTGATATATTTACTTTTAAAGTGTTAGATATTACTTTAAACTCATTACTTTTGAGAAAATATTGCGTAAACAATGATTACTCAAATTATTTAACGTTCAAAAACTTATATGTGTTCGTCTATAGGATACACTCTAAGCTTCAAGGTACTGATGGCTGTTATCAACCGATATTGCGATGAGGATACACGTGAAGTCGATTTTGAAAGTTTCATTGCATGCTGCATACGTCTGAAGAATAATTTTGCGAACATGCGTGAGCAGAGCTCAAATCTGGACGGAAATGTTGTTTTCACACCGGAAGACGTAAGTTTTACATTCTGGAAAGAAGGAATCTAACAAAGTTTATGTAAAATATAAAGCAAGGTAACAAACATTAGTCCTCTTCACAGAAGCCTGACGTTTAAAGAACTATCGTAGATCATGGGTTCGTTCTAACAAGCAGGTCCTCGTTAATAACGATAACTTCCGTTAAGACTAATTATTGCCAAATTTCGTTCTCGATAGTTATTCTGACACACAACTCTCCGAGTACCATAAAATTTACCCGCCAAGACTTAAAACCACAAACTCGCAAATATACATTTAAACATGCATAAAAGAAAATCAAATTCAATCACACAGTGGAATCCATAAGTGCTTTGAAGGAAATGGCCTAAATTGCAAAACTGTCTCACAAGATAACTAAAGGAATATAAAAAAACTGCACTGAGAACTTTTCGCGATAAACGGGGTCCATTAGGCTCTGCTCCTAAGTAGGAAATACTTCCATTCAATTCCGTCTGATTTTCACTTTATCTCATGTGAACGAGGAAATACTAAAAAAATTTAAAGAGCAACATAATTGAAAAATTAGTATGTATGAATATCAGAGATTAAAATTATGAGTAAACACAATATATTGCTTCATTGGTGGGCAGTAAATATGTGAAAGTTTCCATCATACACAAATACATAGCTAGATGAAACATTGCAGAGAGCATTCTTTTAGAATAACCGATTATAAAACCAATGAAAATTAAATCCTTCCACGGCAGTCCAACTAGGATGAATAATAATTGTGAAAAACATGTTGCTACTAAATGAATAAAGTAGCACAAATTAAAATTAATTTAATTGGCTCGTTTTAGAGTTGTTCTCTCACTATCATCCATTTGACATCAAATATACTTCAATATTTGATTTACAAGAAATCAATATATAATTGTGATTGTAATTGGATTGAGGTAGCTTTCAAAAAGTAAGTTTCATTAACAACGGAAAATCATCAAGAATCTGACATGACCGGAATGTGTAATAGTTATTTTTGTTATCTGATCAAGCATTTTTAGATACAGGCATAGTAAATATATTCGCAATATAATTTATTTAAACACACTGTAAAAAAATAAAATTACAAAATTCGAAATGATTCGTAATAATAAATCACATATACATTGCAGACCTACGCAAAGGGACAGCTGATCAATCGAATATTTAAAAAAAAATTAAAGCTGGTAAAACGGAACAAATATCTCATCAGATTTTGAAAATATCATACAATACTACAAAAAAAGTCAGTGAAGTATATGTGACACGTTATTAGAAACGACGTATTTGAGCCCTATCGCCAGCAATTGTTTCATTTTTATTTATTTCATTAAATGTTTTTGGATATGTGTACGTTATATCTATATATATATATATATATATATATATATATATATATATACTCTATATATATATATATATATATATATATACTCTCTCTCTCTCTCTCTCTCTCATTCTTATAATTAGGAAAACACAAATAAAGTGGATAAAGGCCATTTATTTCGTGAATACTAATCATCTCTTATACAATCATACATATTTATACATTTAGGGTTTTCAATTGATTATGCTAGTGGTAACAAATCTGACTCGTTTTTACTGCTGTTTCTTGTTTTGGCTAGTTGGTGAGTGTGTATGCGTTTGTGTTTGTGTGTATGCGTGTTTGCATGTAAAGGTCATTCTCGCAGTATTGCAAAGTGATGTCTGAGATCTGGTTATTATTGTTTTGATGGCTTGAGAATTAACCATTTGTGCGCATTGTTCACTGTTACATATACAAGTGCTATTTTTCCCAGTATAGTTGATCGTTTCACCTCGTTGCGCAAAGTTGTCGTTTTCACGTGGTAACAACGCCAGTGTGGATTGTAGTATTAAACGCTCACATTGTTTGGAGACTTCTGTCATCGAATGCGCCTCTGTTATTTCCACTTCAGTTTGTTGCCAATCCGATTGTATGTTTGTTGATTCTAGTCGAGGGCATGTTTGTTCTTGGCTGGATACTAGTAGATTGTTGTTGAATTTTGTTATTCTTGGCCAGTCGATAAGAATATCATGTTGATGAAACTTTTGAATATTAAGGTCAGGTGCTTGTTGTTTTATGTAAAGGGCTTCATAGATAAATAATAATTTTTCTGATTTTGCTTTATGTAGAATTATGAAATTGGTCGAATTGACAGGGTGCCCCGTTGCCAATATATGATCGGAAATAGCTGATTTTTCTGACGGTAGCAAGCCTTTGTTAATCAATTTCTGTAGCCAATGTTACTGGATTCTGCTTATCAATTGCTTCTTCGTACATCCGAAATATGTGCTACCGCACATACATGAGAATTTGTAGACTATGAATGATTTGGAGAGAATTGGCAATTGATCTTTGGCGTCCAACCTCATGATTCTCTGTGTACTAAATGTCATATTAACTTTAACACTGGGAAAGTTGTCCTTAGTTATTCTATTCAGCCACCGTGCAATTATTGAGGCTGGTACGTCGCCTCTAAATGGTAAGTTTGGGAAAACCTGTTTGACGGTATCCTCTCTAATACGAATCTGCCGTGGTCTGATGTTGACATCAATGAAACGCTCTGGGTAGTTGTTCATTAGCAAATTTTCCTGAGGTAGCCCAGTTCTTCCTCAATCTTGTGTTCAGAGAAGATATTCCTGATTCTGTTTGCTGGGTTGTTTACTAAGTTTCTTTTGTGGGATTTTGGCACACTACTGTTGTAATGAATGTATCGTCCGGGGAAAGTAGATTTTCTATGTATGGCCAGTGTCAAATCTCCGTTTGCTTCTCGAGTGAGTTTGATGTCAAGCAAGGGAAAAGTGTCGTCTTTCTCTACCTCGAGAGTGAATTTGATATCTGGATCGACTCCATTTGCTTGTTTGAGGATTTCGGAAGGGTCTGCTGCTTCTGAGATGAACAACAAGATATCATCTACATACTTTTTGTAGAGTGCGCACTGGTCAATTATACCTTTTAGGCTCGTTTTTTCCAGGTGATACATGTATACATCTGCCAGGAGGGGTGCGATGCAACTTCCCATAGCTACACCATTGATCTGACGGTAGTATATCCCTTCGAAAGTAAATTGCTCGTTTTTAGTACATGCTAATATGAGGTCTTTGATGTCATTGGTGTCTATAGGGAAGTCAAAAAATTCATTTTTAATGAGGTCACACAAGATCTCCGTTGTCTTATCCAGTGGTATGTTTGTAAATAAGGATGAGACGTCAAGCGAGACCATTTTATTCTGTAGGATGTTCTTTCCCTTCAATTCATTTGCTAGTTCGAAGGAGTCCTTGATAGTGTTAGCGTTTATGATGCTCCGTATTGGTTCAAGTAGTTGGCAGAGAAACTTGGCTGGTTTATGTTGTGGAGCGTTGATCATTGACATAATGGGCCGCATCTATATATATATATATATATATATATATATATATATATATATATATATATATATAATTCATATACACTGAAGCGTTTTAACCTTCCATTGTCAACATCATTACCTAACAGAGCACTGATTAACGAAGTTCAACGAACAATATATACCTATATGTATATATTAGAGCCAAAACATAAAAATAGTACATTGATGTCGTAAGCCAAATGGCTTTGTAATTATTGGGAACTCGTCGAGGAAGTTCCACAATTGCAGTAGCCAGGATTTGATCATGTTGCATTTATGTCGCAATTTGGCAGTTCATCCAATTAGCCAATAAAGCCGCGTATTGCATGCAATTTTTAATTATGCGATTAGACGTAATTATTTTCCTTCAGATGGACCCTACACGCCATCGCATGCGGTCTAAAGTTCCAATTAGATTTTCAGATAGGTCTTTATAAGAAAGAGGTAATGCAACCTGGAGAAATGATATTGAATCTGATTAGAATGGAATGATATGATTATATGCCGATTGTCATCATTAATAAAACGTCACTTAACATAGGAAATTAAATTCACTAAGTGGACTATCTTAATCATTTATTGTAATCTCTGATGTATGATAGGTGCCATAAGCAGTTTCGATCAATGTTACCAATAACCGTCTACTTCTGACGAAATTAAGTATTTACTATTTCATCTGACGGAATCTTCATTTGACCAGCTACCATTTGCACCAACTCCTCCATAGAAGACTGAGCAGCCATCTAACAACCTGCGTCATCATCATCATGCGCAGTCATGCAAAAGCCAAATGTGACGAATATTTCACTGCCATAGGTGGTTCGTGGTTATATCTGGATTGTATAAGATCAGTAGGTCGCGTACGCGTAAAACGAATATAAATAATGATTAATCATTTTTAATTTTTACCCAATGTTTTGATGGCGTCTTTAGAAATCTCTTGAATTCTTGGCAAGATCATTCCTGTAATCATTCTATGTAGTAATCAAGCATTTATCTCAGCCCTAAAGAGAGCTATTTACGAATTTTCGGAGTCTAGATTAGCCACAACAGCACCCCTCATTTAGTACGCGTATTTGGTGTCCTACTTACTCGATCGACTTTCATAGCGCAGGGCACGCATCCATCATCTTTATTTGATATCGATCACATTCACAATGTGTAATGCCGAGAAAGCCACCTTAGCCACCATGACATCTCCAACAAGTAAATTGTTAACCGTTGGATATCAAAAACAATCTTGCTGTTGACTTGCGTAAACGGCGTTAGCTATAAGTTGTAAGAACTCCTGAATAACAGATGCTGTGCAGTGACATTTCGCGATACCGTAAATCACATGGTCAGGAACCAGTGATCTCGTGACTAAAACATCACAGAACCTCGTCTATCGTACTGTGTACTCGCGCAGCCGTAGCATTAATCTTAGAGTGATACGTCGCAGCTCGGTAATTTTTAATATGATGACCTTGCAACACCAAATAAATTCTCTCGATTCAAACTGCGCACCATTATCTGTAGCAATCATTTCTTTTGCACCATATCGACTAAGCAAGCGTGTTAACACCCAACTGACCCATCGAGTCAATTTATCGTCCATCGAAGGTACATGGGCCACTCCGCCATGCACTTAAAGCAGCGGACCCACTAAGTCGATATGCATAATCTGAGGCTAACATCGCTATAATGTGGCGCAATTTTGAAAGTAGCTGCAAATATTATTTTCCATGTTCGTAAAATACAACAGCGAGTATAACTTATCGGTAGAGCACCACGTGACGAGGTGACTAAATGCTATTAATCTCATTATATAGTTGCTGGAACAATTTATTGTAGTTTTTCGCAACAGGAGCTCATTTAAAAAAAGTTAAAGCTCTATATAGTGCAGTCACCGGTTTGCCGTTTTTTAACTGATTACTGATTACTTACCATTTGACATCGATTCATTGCGCCTTGAAAGCACTGAAAAGCGGCAACACCAGAACAGTTGTAATTCTGCTGAAAGCATCGGTTGTGGCATTCTTGATAGTTGGGCGATGGTGCATCTTTAAAACGTATTCCTCGAGCTCTTCAATGGATTGTTATACTCGTTTTGTTGTAATACACAGTGCGCACTTGTGCACTAGCGATTTTCTATCGGTGAAGTAGTCTATTAGACCACCGATTGCAAGTTATCTTATATTTTTTTTCTACTTTCGTGAGCGTACGGCTTGAATATCTGGCGTGACTTGCAGAACTGACATATGTTTTTATCCAAAATATTGTCACTATTATCAGTCGTCGTAATATAACAGTGTATAATATTGCATTTATCAAATTCCACTAACACTTGACACACACTTTTTGCAGTTCCTCAGTCAAAATAACATTATTTTAGTACTCGTCAGTATGAAAAAGGTTGATGATTAATCGCCATTCCCACGAGTTATATTTTATAGAAATTCAGTGTCTATAAATCTTTGGAAGTGTATCTTAGTGTGTGGCACCACATAACCTCTGTTGAAATGAGAGGTTGGATCGAATGGCATACAGCAATCTAAATAAACTGTATGGGTCAGGAGACACGAATGCTAACCTACCTGTACATTTCAGGGTTAAAATATAATTGGCATTCCGCGTGCTTGGACAATATCATCGGTACTCGTACATGCAATTATTTCTCGATAGTGGCTTAAATATTTACATCATTTAAATAAACAGGGCAAAATTGCCACAAAATGGCCTCTCATATGTTATAGTCTATTAAATGTGCTCTTCAGGCCCAAGCGTACCCGATTAATTTGGTTATTACCTTGGCGGAATTGCGCCACCACATTTCAGAAGTCCTACGGCTGATCGCTTTTTCCAAAAGGACCTTCTCTAGGTCAATTACGGAAATTCATTTGCCACTTACCAGTTGCAGAAGGACACCCGTAAAGCAGAAATAGGTTACGGATTAGAATTCTTGATAGTATTTAACTGACGAAAATCAGCCGAAGATCGAAGCAAATCATTCTATTTTACAATGTAAACACAGAGGGTAGATCTGATACACCGACATTTAGAATCTCATACGTTGCCTCAGTAGCAGCTAAAAGTTTTTTGGTGGAGCACGGAATATTTTTGATGAAGCGTAACCGTGTCTAACAATTGCATAAAGTGCACCGGGAATTATAGTGCAATAAGCCTGAGCATTTATTATAATCAAGTTTGCGAACTTGATATAAACACCTGACCTATTAAGTAGTTACATTTTATCAGTATAAACTGAGAATTTATAGTGTTGAAAAGGCAATTCACCAAGTTCGCCGGTTTCGTCCTTATTGGGAACTCATCATGTACTGGCCAGAATTTGCCGCGGATAGGGCTCGAACCTGGGCACGTCTGCTTCAGAATCTGGTGCTCTAATCACTGAGCCACCCTGCCGCACACTACACGCGATTTTCAGACATATACTATACTATAAATTCTGGCCAGTACATGATGAGTTCCCAATAAGGGCGAAACCGGACAACTGGATGAATAATATACTGTTTGTTGCGGAGAACTAATATATATGCAAGTATGTATTAGGTGTTGCGAACCTATTAACAAATTAGTTCAGTTGTGACCACAAGGATAAACCAAAGACAGCATGAACGGAAGGTATAATCTCATGCATATTCGTTTCGTGCTTACTGGCGACTCATCAGTAGGAGCCGGTGTTCCGCCCTTTACCCACTATATACTTGAGTGAGGAATGTGGAATAACTGGACGGTACAATGTCCTAGACGAATGCGTAAACCTAATGTAGAGAAGCTAACATCATGTAAAGTCTCGAAAATGCGACTTCCAGCTTACTCACTCTATATAATATATATACTGAGTCTGTAAAGGATACTAACACTTTGGCTATTGTGTAAGTAATCGATACCAACATTGTAGTACCGAAAAGGTACATGGTACCAACGTGATAGATATCAATTTATTGAAATTGAGAATTACAAATATTTCTGAACACCTGTTACTCCAGTTAATCCATACACTCTGACCTTGATATATAGTGGCTAAAAGGCGGAATACCGGCTCCAACTGATGAGTCGCCAGTAAGCACGAAACGAATGTGCATGAGATTATATTTTCCGTTCATGCTGTCTTTGGTTTATCCATCTAGTCACAACTGAACTAATTTGTTACTGAACGAATTATCTTTTCTACAATGTACAATTCTTAGTTAAAGCAATATATTAGTTTGTATATTCATCACTTAATTCGTGTTATAGCACCCAAGGGTAGCTCAGATGACAATGACATGTTTTCTATAATTGAATAAAATACTTCCTGAGGTATGATATGGACGTATTACAACATTCGTTGTTTAAATTCTTCATACAGGATTTTTATTGGCAATCACATTTTGACTGTTACCGAAAGTTTTCTCTATCTATCTATCCTTGGACCACTGCTCGTAAACTCGGTGCTTCTAAAGGAAAATTTTGCGCTCGCACAAACTGTTACAAATTGACATTCTTAAATCCAGTGGTGCAAGCCGGGATTGGAATTCCGATGTAGGTCAGAAATAAATAAATATGATACTAGAAATCAGAAACGTGGCCTAAACCTCAGTAAATTCACTGGAATCGGAATTTTCTGGCACTGTCGAAACGCATCAATACGTGTACTTGATGGAAGTTATAATTCTCTGAAAAAAATGGTTAAAATGGGACTTTTGTTTTTTGTAATTCTGTGGTCTTGGTTCCAGAGAAATTCGAACCAATCATTCTTTCCTTCATTGTATCTCAAAAAAGCACATTTTACCGCAATTAAGTTCATAACTATTACTTTGTGCGCGTTAAATTCTGGCATTTTCTAGCTAGTCATACCGCCGCCTTTGAAACTTGTCGGCAGAATAGAGAGAGGTAAATAAATTTCTACGGTGGATATTGGTTACTCATAACCTAAAATAACGCGATCGATATTACAACTCAAATTCGCTTGCTAAGATTCATTGTAAGCGTCACCTACACCACCGAAGCCGCAGTATACATATTATGACTTCAAATTGTGTGTAGAATGCGGAGCTTGTAGCGCAGTGGACAGAGTCAGAGATTCCAAATCAAAATCGCCTAGGTTCGGATCACATCTGCGACATTTTCGTACAGTAATTGAAGAGTTCTCTATAGTAGTAAACTACAGTTACAAGACGTATACTGACTATATATATATATATATATATATATATATATATATATATATATATATATATATATATATATATATATATATATATATATATATATATATACTTATATATATATATAAGTATTTATTTATTACATTTATGCATGTTATATATATATATACTAATAAGAATTTGTTATTTATATACTTACACATTACCGTTTTCTCAATTTTTCCGATCAGTTTATCCGTCTGGCAGTATTCGTAAGACCCAATGGAACGTCAAATTCAAGCAGTCACACGTTGGATACTGAATTTGAAAGTTCTGTCAACTGTCGAGAGGCTCTTATCTTCAATTTATGGTCGATTTTGTAGCCATATGTGTGAACTGTGATCGAGAAATTATTTAGCCAAAGCTTCAAAATATAAACTCCTATGCTTGAATTTTCCTCCTACTTCTTCTTCCATACTCGACACACAAGGTGATAAATGTCGATACTAACGTACAGCAAATCGTTCTATTTAAAAGAAACGTCAGAATGTTTGTGGAGTATTTTAAGACTTTTGTCAACAGATATGTTTACAAGCATACGTAAAACTTTAAAATTTAGCAAATCAATGCTGAGTCTACTTGAATGTCTAGCGCATGTTATCGTGAGTTAACAACGTAAAGTTTGTTAATATATTCGTTTCAATTTAAGCACAGTAATTGCTTGAATGCCAGCATTGCTCTGATATTATGAATAACTTTAAAATCATTATAAAGTTAAGACGGCATTCCCTTTTGCCCACTTATAATTTTTTTCTATAGAATGCATGACGCTAGTCGTTGTCGTTAGAAATGTTTTGCAGGAAAACTAACACTTGAGACAGAGTTTTTCATAGCGTAAAATTTTTGATTGTACTCTAAATTATGTTAACCTACATTTTCGCGTTTTTACTGTCTGCATATTATTCGTTATTACAAAATGTATTGTGAAAATGTCTCGAATTAACACGAGAATTTATTTAACTGAACGCTACAATAAATCAATGAAAATAACTGACGTATATTTTGGACATATCATTGGCTTCAAATCTTCTACACCAGTGAAACCAAAACTTGCACGTAAAACGCATGCTTATGGCAATTTTGCGCAATAATTTAATTATATTTTCCGCGCAATTAGGAACGAATACGTGCGATATTTACGAATGAAAAAAAATTTGTATATAAATAAAAAGCGATTCAAAAATTAATTGTAGTCGAATGACACTTTATTTTCCACGTAGAAAAAAAGGATTTTGACTGTAGAGCCAGTTATATTAAATCAGTACTGCTAGCTTTAGTTAAGCAATAGTCAATATATATATATATAT
>JAQBSW010012652.1:0-16140 GCA_029291075.1 Eudiplozoon nipponicum
TGAATTGTTACCACCAACCGCGCAATCAATTATTGTTAAATTGTATTGCCTATATATGTACATGTGGCGAAACCTACAAACAGTTAATGTTCGTGACTGCATGGAAATTGTGCAGCCGACATTTCCAGTCAAGTTCAATGTATGCAAGACTGCTAGAGGTGAGAGCCGCATATCTAATTTTGATTTCCATATGTATATTCAATGCGGTTTGATTCTCGATAGTCAGTTTGCCTTTGAGCACTATATTTGTCAAAATTGAACATCGTTGGGTTGTAACGCGGAGCCGCGTGTTACAATTCTACTTATGAAATATTAACTTTTTTGCGCATCATTTGAGTCCTATTTCCCGTGCTGCAATTTTAGAATGCATTTTGGTTCTTATCATATGATTTTAATGTATTTAAAAAATACATCATGCTGTTGAACGTATGGCTCACGCCTAAGCCCATACTTGCTAATGTTGATAGACAAACTATTTAGAGTTTACACATTGTGTAGCAACAGTAAATAGTCACCGGTTTCATATCATAGTATAGGCCATTATTCTGAATACCGCAAAATCATCAGTTACATATTACTCATTCACCGACTAATATCCTGACTACAATGTTGGGCACACACTAGCTCCTTTGGTCGTATCGAACTCTCATTAATAGTGATCAATCCTGCCCTGGTTACAACAGAAACCTGGCAAATTCAGTGTCAATCCCCTTTGCAATTTTAACGCTGCGGCTCTCAAAAGCTATCACACTGCTCAATTTCACTTCATGTGGTATGACTGGTTGCTACAACTAATAATTTGTGTAGCAAATACAAGTGGTTATTTGGCATCAAATGATTGTTAAAGCAATCAAAAAGTATGCACCAGCCGGGAATTACTATACATTTTAGTTAACTATGCATAGAATAATAACCAGCTTCTTTACCGGGTTCAAAATCTGCCTTACATTAATTATCAGCTTTACTAAGTGGAAGTTTTCTTGTATATATTCTTTTTCTCAGATTATTTCGCACATAGAAATCCGTTTAATAGACAATCGATTACGTATGAGTGGAAGCGCAGCATCATAAAGATTGGCGTGACTGAAGAGTAGCCGAATAAGTGGCACAGTGTGATGAAACGCAAGAAAAGCAATCGGCGTAGATAGTTCGTACAGCTGAGAAAGAGAAAATTTTCGCAGATAGCGAGCAGAGCAGAATGTGTTGCGTGATAATTTCATTGCTCTTATATAGATGCGATGTTGCTCGTAATTGGTCAACGGTATTATTATCCTACCATTGGTCCAGCGTATTAAATTGTGAATTTAATTTTGGTAAAATTTCAGCGAATTAATTTGAGCCGTTACACCTTTTTTCGCTCTTATAAACAGAAGAGCTAAAAGAAAAAAGGCTTCTGGCGAGACTTTAATAATATTGGAGGACAGAGTTCAACCTTAGTTCATAAACTAATCATTATTCCGCCCATGGTTTGATCAAACATTTTTTATAATACTGGGCTTGTGCATACTCGTTAATTGCTTCAATAATGGTATGATTTCGAATAACCATTTGTAATATTTGCACAAATTTTTAGCTAGAGTGGCCGGTCATACAGCATGAAGCAAAAAAGAGCGGCGTGATATATTTTGAGAGCCGTGCATAAAAATTGCAAAGTGAATTGTATCTGCAGATGCCAGGTTTAAGTTGTAACCTGGATAGGCTCGATAGCTGCTAATAAGAGTTCGATACAATCAAAGGAGCTTGTGTGTGTTCAATGTTGTGGTTCATGATATTCTTAATGAATGTAAATTGATTAACTATCGACGCTGCGGTATGCATGATATTTGACTTTGCTATAATATGAAAAAGGTAATTACTTAATGTTGCTAAACAAGGCGTTTTCTTTAAATAGCCGGTTTTATCAAAATAAGCAAGTGTGGGTTCAGGCGTGAGCCATACAGTGCAACAGTATAGTATATAAAAATACATGAAAAGGAAATTTTATAAACAAAAATATACTCGTACATTGCGGCAGAAATGGAATAAAAGCGAAGAACTGTTCTCAGACGCTACACAATTGCTAGCTAAGAACAGCTGGTTATATCATGTAAGACACGTGCGTGTGAATGAAATAATGAATCTTGTGGACTCATGGTGATAAAGTCACGTGAACCAGCGCGCATGTGGTGTGCAAAATGTTAACATTTGATACTTTGAAAAATGAACAATTAATGGGGAAAATATTCTATCAGTTACGCGAAATGCTAACTAATTTACTACTGTGTAAAAATATTAGGCAAAAAGAGCCTGAAACGCTGAAGAAATTTGTATTTCACCAGGATAGGGTGGTTCGAAAAAAGGTTTCAACCTGTCTATGTTTAGCGAAGTAATTGTCGCTACTTGCATGATACTAAAACATTTATTTTATTTGAGCATAATCGGGTAAGGACCGCGATATCTAGTTTGCAGCGGTGCAACAGCAGCATCGTTACAAATGAGTACTTTCTTGCAGAAAAGGAGCTGCGGATGAACGAAGACTGGCCGTGAAGCATGTCTCGGCTCCAGGGCAGACGTGTTGCTTAAATGAAGTCAAATGAGAAGCTTAGAATTATGGTCTGCGGGTAGTAAACTAAGGAGCTGAATAGACAGGCGTTGGTCCATGCCACACAAGTGTTGTGATGCAGACGTTTTAATACATTCACGTATACGGGAATGCATAGCAAATAGGACTAAATGTAATACATCAACCAATTTGCCATTACTAGAAGAGAATGCTAAATCTTCTTTGAGTACTCTATGCATTCTATATATCATACCGTTAGACTGAGGGTGGTAGGCCGTATTCTGGTGTAAATTGCATCCCATAGACTGCAAGACAGTTATGAATCGATTTAATGAGATACAAGTAACTCTATCAGTAATAACACTATTTTGAACACCGTTATGTACCATTCATACGGGGATAAAACCATTAGTGACTTCATCTGCACAATTAGTGCCAAGAGATTAAGCCACAGACCTTCGGGTTAGTCTGCCAATCATAGTTGGAAGGTAGCTATAAACATGAACTCGAGTTAGATTAACTATTTCGATGTGAACAATGTCTAGGCGTTAAGTTGTTGGAAAATGTTTCAACTTAGAAAGGGTGTGCTGGATGATTTAATTCTTTTCATATATAGCACACTCGGAGAGACGTCGCTTAGCGTTCTACCTAGGTCAATGTCCCTAGAAACGATCAGTAATAAGTTAGACAGTCCCCTTACTACATGGGTGAGAAATAAAGTGAATGGAGTTGAATACCTTTCTCTGGAGACTGGTGAGCATAACTGGCTTTTGGATAGGCTTACCCGTGAAGTAAACAGTGGGTAGACCGCCCCAAAGTCGGCATGCGAAATTGAAGGAATGACGATCTACTGATTTTGAATAGAATTGTCACCGCTCTGCTTTTTCGTTGGAGCGATGGTGTAAGAGCCACGCTGCTCAGTGGTTAGAGCACCGGATTCCGAAGAAGACGTGCCCAGATTCGAGCCCAGTCCGCGACAAATTCTGGTGAGTATGTGGTAAGATCCCAATAGGGACGAAACCGGTCTACTGGGTGAATTGCCATTTCTGCGATTTACAATACTTAGTTACAAACGTATGTACTTAATGGGTCAGGTGTTTATATCAAGATCGCAACCTTGATTACAACACATTCCGTAGAGAAATCATCGTCATCCATGATGATGTGCGCCACTTCATTATCATCATAGACAGCAGAAGATTCCTTGTTTTTACAGTTTTTAATTAGTGTAATTCGAAATGCGAATTCAACAGTTTCAAATATCTGTAGAGGCTCCATACCTATTAGTAAAGGAGAACCCCATAGATGCCAAGTCGTTTTCAATCTTCATATGCCCATTTTAATCTGATAAGCTAGAATTCTCATTCACATCTATTAAATTCATGCCTGCATTATCTTGAGCTAATTTGCTTGTGTCCTCAAGCTTAAGATTAGCTTCCATGCTGATTGTACTTAATTATTAAATTGATACCTTAGCGTTAGCCAAACGGACTGTGTACTTCTTACGTAGCAAAACACCCGATCAAATAACCTGGTAAGAAATAAGATGTGAGAAAGAGAATTATTTAATTACCTGTTCTAGAACGTCCCCAATATGTAAGATTAAAAGACGAAATGATAGCAGGTGTATATTGTGAAAATCGAGTAATTTTAACCGTAAATTGGAGAAAAGAAACAAATGCAGCTTGCTGAGGAAAGTCAGGCTAGTCAATTACAGATTACCAAAACTGAAATTACGCACGATTTAAAAGTATATATACTGTCAAGTATTTAAACAAAAAATGTTCTAGAAAATAAACGAATACTTTTTGATAAAATAATATTCGTTTTAATCAGCCAAGGTGGTTTAAATTTATCAATAAATGTCACTTTAATTTTGTCGAAGGAAATATCTTCCTCTACATATCCTTGCTAGAGTAAAATGAAAACTGTCACGTCTTAGTGCATGTCAGTTCGACATTTTTAAAAGTTAAAGTCTAACAAAACAGTGTTACAGATACTTTCGTGGCTAGATATCTTGCTACAACATCATTTGTCATTCTCGCTAAACTATGTGAATCTCAACGAGCCCCAATTGACACCAACTCACTAAGAACACGAAAGCATGTTCAAACTTATTTTCAAAGACCAGTAGCTCCCTTCCTGCCAAGTTCGTGTGCATACTTTAGGACGGATTACCCATTTTCTACTTTTCGGCTTGTCAGTTATGTCCAACAGCCTTCCAGAGTAAGTTATTTAATTCCATTCACTCTTTTTCTCACCCAGTTATTAAGGTGGCTGCCAAACGTATAGCATATGGATTTTGCGTTCATAAACATAGACAGAACGCTAAAAGGTGGGTCTCCGAGTGTTTTACATGCGGAATGAATTAAATTACCTGGTACATTCTTTCTAAGTTGCAACATTTCACATCAAAATATTTAATCTTAATCAGGTGCAAGGTTTGAACTAACTTCTTACCATGATCGATAGCTTTGAACGATGGCCAGTGACGTAACTCCTCAACACCATTTCTGCACACGAAGTCAGTATTTGTTTTATCTCTGCATGGATAGAATATTATGGTGTTCCTAACGAGGTTATTACTGGTAAAGGTTCATTATTCTCAACATATCGTTTCATAAATAACTTGCGGTTCACGTGGTGCACTTTATCAAAGACCAACACCTTCTACCAACACTCTAATGGTATTGTAGACAAAATGCGTATGGAACTCAAATCAGGTTTAGCGTCCTCCTCCAATAATTGCAACTGGGTCGATGCAATACCTTCAGTACTCCTTGAAGTTAGTTCCGATATACGCAAATAGTTTCAAATTCTTGTATGGCATAAAACTATGCCTGTCGAGTCCACTCCCATAATTATTACCCGCACAGGGTGACCCAGAAGGAGAAGCCCCTAGTCTTTGGCCGAAATTCTCTACTATATCGGCCAAACATCCTAGAGATGCTCGCTGTTCAGTCTTGTTTTCAACCATGCTGATGTAGTACCACTAAAATCAAAGTATCGCGGTCCTAATTCGATTAAATTTAGACATCTAAATTATTTCTTTACCATGCAAGTTGCGATACCTACTTCGTTATACATAGACAGATTGAAACCATGTATAGACCCGAATGCTCTTGGTGATTTTCAACCAACTACACGTGTTTCATTGCACACATGCCAGCTAGCTCAACCAAGTTATAACCTAATTTGCCTTACGCGTAACTGATATAATATATTTTATTCATTTTTCATTAATCAGTGTATCACATATAACTTGTTTGCGCACACCCTTGCGCTCTATTTCACGTAACGTGATCGGCTCATAAGAAAACACATTAAACATATTTCGTACTAACTTTATTCACGTAGAATAGCCAACTGTTCATAGCTAACATTTGTGTAGCGTCTATGAACAGTTCTTCGATATTACGCCTTTTCTACGACAAGGGTCGAGTACACTTCATACGAATAATGTAAAATATTTGATTTTCATATTGCATTGATTATACAGCATACAGTTGCAGCGTATGGCTTACACTAGGGCCCAAACTTGATTAATTTGATATAACAAACTACTTAGAGTTTTCGCTTTATGTAGCAACAATAAGTAATCAACGGTTTTATATCAGAGTATCTCATGCACATTCGTTTCGTGCTTACTGGCGACTCATCAGTAGGAGCCGGTATTACGCCCTTTTACCAGTATATATTTTGGTCAAGAATGTGGTATATTAGGACGGTACAATTTCCTATTATGACCAGAAGGATAAACCAAAGGCAGCATGAACGGAAAGTATAATCTCATGCATATTCGTTTCGTGCTTACTGACGACTCATCAGTATGAGCCGGTATTACGCCCTTTAACCATTATATATTTTGGTCCCACATTCTTGATCAAAATATATAGTGGTTAAAGGGCGTAATACCGGCTCCTACTGATGAGTCGCCAGTAAGCACGAAACGAATGTGCATGAGATTATACTTTCCGTTCATGCTGCCTTTGGTTTATCCTTCTGGTCACAATTGAACTAATTTGTTACTAGGTTCGCAACACCTAATACATACTTGCATATATATTAGTACTTCGCCACAAACAATATTTAACTGTAATAGAACTCTTAGTAGTTGTGTAAAAAATGGTTAATGCATGTAAACTAAGTTAATCCAATGTTTGAACATAGAGACACATTAATCCACCGCATGTTACTTCGTATTGCGCGCCGGTGTGTATTATTATTAAGCAAACCCTATTAATTACAATGAAATTGGCAGTTCAAGAAATCTCAATTAAAATTGCTTGAAACTAAAAGAGACTGTTGATAAAATCACAGTTAAGAGAAAAATTGTGTAAAACCAGAGTTAGACTATTTGACCTTAAAGAGAACTTTATTTGTCAAAATTGAACATCGTGGGGTTGTAACGCAGAGACGCGTGTTACGATATGATTAGCCATTAATTGAATAATAAGCCCACTAATAAGTCAGTCATAATCCGAAGTTCATAAACTATTACTAGAGCTAGCTTCAGTTTCCAATTCATGCAATTGTCTTTTCCTGCCATTAGTTTCTTCGATATTCTACATCGAATCTAACTATTTTTCAACAGCTGTTTCATTAATAATATAATCCATAGATATAATTTCGATAAATTCTCCAATCAATCTCGTTTTGGAATACCGCATTAGCAAAGACCAGGAAAATATGGTTACGTGAATTAGAATCTGAAGCAAATTTCAGTAAAGGATTAAGAACATCGGATTAAGACTGACTTATTATTGAGGATGGATCAACTGAAGAAGGCGGCCAATAACGGAAGCTGAAATTTATTTTTTTAAGAATGAAAACAACCTGCGTTATTCGAAACGCAGATCAGGTAATTTCGATTAATCCTGTTTCGAAAAATATTTTACATTCAAAGACAAGAATTTGTCGATGGCATCCACGCCAATGTTATCGTTTCATTTACTAGTCGGATTTGTACGTTTGCTAGCCTCCTTGTCATTGCCACAGATCATCAGCAAGACTCATCAAAGTCTTCAAATATATTTGACATATCATGCTTCGTCTAATCTACTGGTTTACAAACCAACAAACAGGATACAAATGGTTGATGTCTAGAAGGACTTCTGAATATCTGCTTCTTTTCTAGTTCTCTATTTCATCATGGCATTTGCCGCTACATTTCTTCCAGGCTCTCTTGAGGGCCCGTATATGCTTTTTGGCACTACCCAAAGATAACCATTGCGACAGCAAATGTTCAATCGCAATATTATTAGAAAGTCACCAAATTTAGATCATCTAAGTTCCTCAGTCCTTTCAGCAACTTACATTAGGCTAACTATCTTTGATCTTTCGGTCAAATGTACTGTATCCATATTATCAAAATGAGATATATTACAATCTATCCATTAAAAAGTAGTTGCACTGGTTGCCGTGGTATACCTTTACGAACGTGGAGACCTTAATTTCAGCGAACCCCATCAATTAATATGTAAACAAATTCGAGATCCTTCCTAATATAAGAGATGAAAATAATTATTCTTCGACAATTTAAACCTTTATTATCAACAATATCTAGGTAAAAATTAGAAATACAGGAAAACAGTTATGATTGCATTAGCTCAAAGCCAGAGCTTTACAACTCGACAACCGATAATATGAAAACCGTACACTTCGAGAAATCAAAGAAAGACAACTCCAAAAAATTTAATTAATTTGTGTATGCGGAGTTATCAATCTATACATAAACCTACATTTTTTAAATGTGTGCCCATTCATGGAAGGACGAAACACGTCAGTGCGTGCGACTGGCGGTAGTTTTGTTATGTTGTTCAACGACTAGTTAAACACAATCGAATTAGTGTTTACTTCAAGCTCGCAAACTTGATTTAAAGAATTGTTACCACCACTCGCGCAATCAATGATTGTTTAATTTTATTGTCTATATATATCTGTGGCGAAAGCTGCAAACATTTAATGTTCGTGACTGCATAGAAATTGTGGAGCCGACATTTCCAATGGAGTACAATGTATGCAAGACTACTGGAGGTGAGAGCTGCATATCAAATTTTGCTTTCCATATTTATTAAATGGGGTTTGATCCTCGCTAGACAGTTTGCCATCGTACTCTGATGATGATCATAGAAAGACGAAACGCGTCAGTGCTTGCGGGTGGCGGTAGTTTTGCTATGTTAGTCGACGTCTGGTTAAATACTATGGGATTGGTGTTTACTTCAAGCTCGCAAACTTGATTTAAATAATTTCACAGGTTACTTTAATCAAGGTTTCGATCATGATAAAAACACCTGACCCATTATATACATAAATTCACCAGTATAAACAAAATTTTGTAAAGTGTGGAAAAGATAATTCATCCAGTAGACCGCTTTTGTCCTTATTGGCATCTCATTCGGGCCCTGTAAGCCACAAATTATGGACAGTACGTGATGAGATTCCAACGAGGACGAAACCGGACTTTTGGATGAATTGCCTTTTCCACAATATACAATACTTAGTTTATTCTAACAAATATATGTACATATTAGTTCAGGTGTTTATATCAAGATCGAAACCTCGTTTAACGTTTAACGTGAAATTGTCGGAGTCCTTTTTCAAGGAGCCGTTTAAAATCCATCGTATGACTGGGAATTACGCATTTATAGAAGTGAATGACACAGAAGTGTGTGTAGCACGTAATCGTTGCGTTCCACTATTTACCTAGACGGATGATAAGATTGAGGAATAATCCCAATCAAAGTAATACGCGTCTGAGGTGAGATCTGATTCAAAGAATTGGGAAAAGGATCAAGAGTTAAACAAATATAAAAAGGAAATGACGCCGAATTCCTATTAACGGGAAGAAGAGACCGCGTGATGAACCAACAGAATATGAAAATAAAACATAGCAAAGAAGCAGCACTACGTAGGAAAACACATTCGGGAATTGTCATCAAGAGAGCTAAGAATGATGACTACGTTTATGCATGGGCACACATTAACAAATGAAACAAAATGGTGAGCATTCATCAATGTATGATCTATGAAACATGAATACATTTCGTATACTATGAAATATAAATTTATAAATCTTATATGTTTGATAATATTGGAGATCAATAATAATTCTTGATGGATTAATAGGTTAATGATCTTTTAATCAAACCCTACACTCTGGATGCCACTGTTTCCCTTTTTATTCGAGTTTGCCATGGTCTCGCTCCGATTTCTAACTAACAATCATATTACTCCTTACCAAACAAGTGCTTCTCGTTAGAAAATCAAAAAAGGCTCCATCAACAACGTTGGCTAGGCCACGTTTTGCATATGCCCTCAAATATGATTTCCTAATGGAACACTGTTCTCTCATTCAGCTCAAAATTGGTGTACGAAACAAGATGGGAAGATTTTGACATGGTAGAAACAGATAAAGTCAACTACATCAAAATTGGGTAGTATGGAACCCACATGTCTGCCAGGATGGAGTCACCGTTGACATCATGGCTCTGGATTGGAAACCATGCGCAATATATCTTTGAGTCGAGATCAATAACGATCTTGTTGCAGATTTCTAGTAGAATTATTTTCGTAACTTTCTTTTCTTAGTTGGGCAGAGTTAGCTGTAAGGTTTGGCCGCATTGTATGACGTGATGCAGTGAAAACCGCAAGGAAGTTGTATTTCTGATTTTGCATTGCCTTAATACTGACTCGGCCATAATGGTGTTATGTAGAGGATTAGTTTGCCTCAGTTCTGTGTGTTATCTGGTTAAATATACTCATAGTAACAGGGTTCTCTCTTACGAATCGCACAGATAATTTGTGTGCCTAAATTATTATTTTTGTCGTCATTCTAAAAAATTCTTGTTTTCCTGTTTCTCTTATGATTATGTTGCAGTGATACATTAGTTACTATTGGATTTTGTATGGCGGTTCATGATAATGATGATATTGAATGAATTGAAAAATTGACAGTCATGTTCGTACCGGCTTGTTCTTGCTTAGATTTTATAGAGCACAGGAAATTTATTCTAATTTCTCTTTTATTTCTTTAAAATCTTCACAGTCAACGTGGTCTCGTTGTGTTATGTAGGGTGTGGGGATTTGGTTTGTTATCAGTCGCCATTCTGCTAGATGCGTGATTGCCTTTTTTTACAAAATTCAAATGCGTGGATTGTAAATAGGTAATATTTGATGTCTCGCAGGTTGTTGCCAGAGATTTCATTTCCGGCAGGAGAGTAGGCTTCGCGCGTGCAAATACTTTTGCTGATTTGGATTACTTGTCTGATTCTTTGTCTGATGTGATCGATTTTTGCGTTTAAAAAACTTAATTAAATTTTTCTAAGTATGACGGCACACTGTCACGGCTATGTAGCAGAGGAAACATTTGATTAATGAATTGCTGTGTTTTTGGTGGGCTGGAAGAATTATATGACTTACTCAATTGAGCAAGATAGATCGGAAAATATACAAGACTGTTAAATTTTATGTTCTTGCTAATCTTTGAAAAAAATTTTGTACGTAAGTTGCCGTCTGAGAAAATTGGCAGATATCTTACAATTGCATATATTAGTTCTCCGCAACAAACAATATACAACTATTATATATATATATATATATATATATATATATATATAAATGAATTATTTCATCATTTCCACGAAATGTGATAAATAATGAGTATATGGATTTTCGGGATTAACAGGTGTTCAGTATTACTTTTGATTCTCAATTTTGGTGAAATTTACCATACCATGAAATACATTGTGTTGGTATCATGTACCAACTCGGAGATTATAGTGTTTATACCATGTGCCGACTCGACATCCATAGAGTTGGTACTATGTAGTGACTCGGCATCCATATTGTTGGTATCCTGACCAAGGTCGATATATTGTAACACGCGGCTCCGCGTTACAAACCAACGATATTCAATTTTGATAAATATAGTGCTCTTTAAGGTCAAATGATCTAACACTCTTTTTACACAATATTTCTCTTAACTGTGATTTTAGAAACAATCTCTGTTAGTTTCAAGCACTTTTAATTGAGATTTCTTGAACTGCAATTTTAATTGTAATTAATAGGGTTTTATTTAATAAATATACTGTAACGACACAATCAATCGCCGACATATTGCGTAAATTAAATTCAAATTTATTTACGTTGCACCAATGAGAAAAAAGCAAATTGCCGTTTAACCACGTTTAACCACGCTTAACCAATAGTATGCAAGTACACATATTGCATGCTATTTAAGCACGGTAATTTACCATGCAAGTCAGTTGTGGCATTTGCCTTCTACCTGCTTCACGCGTGTGCTTTCTGTCGGCTGTCAATACGTGTGCGCTCTGTCGGCTGTCAACACCTACGCTGGTGATTTGATAGTTTCACCAACAACTAACTACATCCGAGACTCATCTTGATGCGGGATACCGGAGAGACGAGCCAATTGAGTGCAGGACCTGCAGGACACCATACACAACGCGATTACAGCTCAACCACGGGAGCGACGACTCAACCAGAGTCCACCCAAGGCTCTAGGACATCTTCAACTCTGAAGACTTAAAGCGAACGCATTACCAGACCCTCTTAAGGGCCCCCATATCAGTAACTAATCTCTATTCAGAGCACCTTAACCGAGTTTGTAACGTCGTACGGCATTTACTTGAAGCCGGGGCGTTTACAAAATTGGCGACCACGCCAGGATACTGATTATTGTTCTGATTTTTTTGGTATAAATAAAATTGACTTCCTTTTTCATCTATTTGGGATAAAAATCGATTAAGATTTGCGTTTTATCTACCGTGATCGTGGCCATCTGTGAATTTTTTTTGGGTATATATATATATATATTCGCGGTTTGTGTTGGGGGATATAATAATAATAGATTGACATTTGTGTTTTCTTTACCCTGACCGTTGATTTCTGGGAAATTGTTGGGTATATATTCGTGGATTTGTTGAGATAATAATAACACATCGGCATCAAAGGCCAACGGGTCCTTTGTTCATCATTTCTACGTACAAAACGGCACCGTACGTACTCAACAACTCAACTTCGTATTGTTGGAAACAGTGACTTCTTTGTTCTGCTCTTATTCAACCGTGGAAGCTGTTTGTGGGTAAGCCTTTCGTTAAAGTATATTTATATATTTTCATATTGCTTTTAATTTATGCTTTTAAGATCACGTAAGATTGTTAAAATGTCAGGTCCAATTTTAGATATTGATGTTCCTGTTTGGGATGGAGATAGTGAGCTATTCTTTATGCGCGTAGACTCCGCTTTCTCCACGTTTCCTGATTATGACAGTCATCAAAAACTGTCGAAGGTTTTTGCTAAACTACCTTCTGAATTGCAGCGACGGATTTATCCTAAGCTTGAGGCCATTAGGAAGCTACCTAATCCCATTTTGGGCCTACAAAACGCGGTAGAATCCTTGCTTGGACCCACGGAAACTGAGCAGATAATAAACAAATATGCGCAGTTAGATATGCCAAATCTTGGCCCCATCGAAATACTGAGGGAATTACGGAAACGTTGGTATAAAACCAACATTTCTGACCATGAGACTAAGGTTGATTTTATTAACAATCTTCCCCAAACATTAAAACTCTTTGCCAGACAGCTCCCCAACACTCTCTCTATAGATGACTTATCTGAGATATGAGTTAGAATATAGGGTTTTGGAACCCAAAGTGAATCCATCATCCTTTTCTTCACCCCCGCAAGATGATAGAATCTCTTCTTTAGAGAGAACAGTGGCGAACATGGCCAAAGTTCTAGAAGGATTGGCCATTACCAAATCGGAGATAAATCAAGTGAATTCTCGACCAAAATTAGTTTTCAAGTCAAATTATAATGGTAGGCGGCGATCGAGATCTCCGCAATCCTTTAATAAATATGCTCAAAAGAACTGGTGTTATAACCACCAGAAGTTTTTTATGCTTGCCAAGTTTGTCTTTGTCGTTCCGAAAAATTTCCGAATGAGTGTCAATTTCCACAGCTGACGGAAAGGACAACAGACCGCAGGCACAAGGGTACATCAGTATCGGGAAACGTCTGGCGCAGGAAGTAGAAGACCGTACTTTCTGCACATCAACGGCATCAACGGCTCTAAAGGGAAGAAGCCAACTACAATCCGACATCCCTGTCGACTCTTTTCATCCACGCCGAATTTTTCACATAGAGAACCAAACAGACAATGCCGGTCGCTATCACCAGCCTACTTGTTTGCATGATCCGGCCAAACAGCCAAACGAACTTCTGCACCTTCTTGATTTCAAAATTGGCGAAGAGTACATCGTAGACACAGGTGCGGCAGTCTCAGTTCTCAAAGGTGATTCAATGGCCGAGATGTCGCTAGGCGTTCTTCTCGCAACAGCTACAGGCGAGCCCATACCAACTTATGGCTGCCAATACCGCACACTCAACATAGATCTACGACGTGAATTTTCCCACAACTTCATCATTGCCAAGGTCTCACATAATATAATAGGCCTTGATTTCCTTCTAAAATTTCGGCTCATTGTTGATCTTGCCAATCAAAGATCATCGACCCCTCCACCGGACTTGAACAAAGCTTTTGGACACTTGCCTCCGAGCGTTTGGAGTTACAGGTCATTCAGCCAAGCCCAGTGCATCATTCAGCAGAGATATCAACAGCTCTTCGAAAATACAAATCGCTTTTCGATCTTAATAAGTCAGAGCTACGAGTCTCCAACACGATGCATCATATCGTCACAGAAGGACAACCTATTGCACTCAAGAAGCGAACACTGGCTTCTGCTAAGCTGAAAGCTGCCCAAGAAGAATTCTCAAGGCTTTTGGAAGAGGGAATCATCAGACCATCGAAAGTTCATGGGCGTCACCACTGCACTTAGTCTCAAAATCAAACGGATCGTACAGAGCCTGTGGAGACTACCGTAAGCTAAATTCAGTGACAAAATCTGATGCATATCCTATTCAAATATCAACACTTTACTTGAAAAACTCAACGGCAGCAATTTCTTCTCAGTGATTGACCTCAGACAAGCGTACCATCCCATACCGGTAGCACCAGAGGATATCGAGAAAACTGCAGTCATCACTCCATTTGGCCTTTTTGAATATCTTTACATGCCTTTTGGACACAAGTGTGCTACTCAGACATTTCAAAGATTCATAGACAACATACTTCGCGACGACTCTGCTTGTTGTATGTCATATCTAGATGACATTATGGTATTCAGTCCAGATCTAGAATCTCATGCGAAACATCTACGAAATGTCCTCTCACACTTATCCAACCACGGACTCAAGATCAACTGTGATAAGACGCAGATTGCAACTTCATCCGTCGACTTCTTAGGGCATCGTATCACGGCCCAAGGTATTCAACCGTTGTCGTCAAAGATGAATTCAATCAAGAATATCAAGTCTCCAAGGACTTTGAGCGATTTGCAGAAAATCCTGGGAGTACTAAACTATTATCGCAAGTTCCTTCCAGGCCTTTCAAACAACTTTATCCTTTGTGCAGGCACCTGCGGAACCGAAAAGGACTTAGCAAGAATTCCATCATTGCTTGGTCATCCGAAGACGAGGAATTACTTCGACTTACCATCAACTCGTTAGCAAATGCCACAATGCTAACGCATCCAGATTTCGATAAGCCATTTCTACTCACGACAGATGCTTCTGAATTCGCTATTGGAGCCACTTTGGAACAAGAGATCGACGGAGTTCGGAAGCCTATCAGTTTCTACTCGCGTGCTCTCCAACCAGTAGAAACGAGGTACGACACTTTCGGCCGAGAACTTCTCGCCATCCACGACGCAGTGCGCCATTTTATCAGCATCATTGGCAGTAGCAGATTTGTTGTTTTCACAGATCATGCACCACTAGTTGGCGCACTTCGAAACGCAACTTCATCTATCGCCAAGTACCCTGCCAGAGTGGAAAGACAGCTTTCTCGTCTAAGCGAATGGCAATTTGGCGTCTTTCACGTCAAGGGCAAACAGAACTTCATTGCAGATGCCCTGTCTAGGCCAGACGTCTCTCTACAACCACCTTCACCGTCACCATTCACTGTCAACTCCGTGGCACTCAGTGAACCTGCACTAACGACAACTCTCCTGCGAACTGAACAACGCGGTGACATTCACATTCAAAGATCAATAGCCCGTCACCCAACCAAGTTCATATGCCGTCTGTGGGAAGGCTTACCAATTGTTTACTTCACGGGTACGCAGCCCAACAAGCCAGTTCTGCCGACCAGCCTTCAGAGGAAGGTTTTCGATTCAATTCACTCAATTTCTCACCCAGGAAGCCAAGCGACTGTCCGACTTCTTACAGATCGTTTCTGGGGTCACAGACTTAGGCAGAATGTTAAACGATGGGTCTCAGAGTGTGCTATTTGTCAGAAAAACAATATCACACGACACACTCGTTCTAAGTTGCAACATTTTCGGTCTACTTCTCGCCTAGCCATCGTCCACATCGACATAGTTCATCTGACAAAGGTTCAAGGTTTCAGCTACCTTCTAACTATGATCGATAGATTTACACGGTGGCCTGCGGCATTACCTCTTGGCACCATTTCTGCAGACGAAGTAACTAACGGTTTTATCTCTGCATGG
>JAQBSW010012653.1:0-16133 GCA_029291075.1 Eudiplozoon nipponicum
AATGCTGCATGTGCGTAGATCAGAAAACAATGGAAGAAAAAGAGATGCTTCAATTGAGCAACATGCATTCGGCGTCCACTTTACAATATATTGAATAATATTGCACGATTTCGGAACAATAGGATATCCGCATATTTGAAAATATTTCTTTTAGAAGAGCATTTACATTGAATGCAAGTAATATCGAACTGTAAAATGCTGCATGCGCGTAGATCAGAAAGCATTGCAAGAAAAAAGAGATGCTTCAACTGAGTAACATGCATTCGGCGTCCTCTTAACAATATTTCGAATAATATTGCACAATTGCGGAACAATAGGATATCCGCATATTTAAAAATATTTCTTTTAGAAGAGCATTTACATTGAATGCAAGTAATATCAAACGGAACAATGCTGCATGTGCTTAGATCAGAAAACATTCCAAGAAACTGAGATGCTTCAACTCAGTAACATGCATTCGGCGTCCTCTTAACAATATTTAGAATAATATTGCGCGATTGTGGAACAATAGGATATCCGCATATTAAAAAGTATTTTATTTAGAAGAGCATTTACATTGAATGCAAGTAATATCAAACTGAACAATGCTGCATGTGCTTAGATCAGAAAACATTCCAAGAAACTGAGATGCTTCAACTGAGTAACATGCATTCGGCGTCCTCTTAACAATATTTCGAATAATATTGCGCGATTGTGGAACAGCAGTATATCCGCATATTTAAAAATATTTCTTTTAGAAGAGCATTTACATTGAATGCAAGTAATATCAAACTGAACAATGCTGCATGTGCTTAGATCAGAAAACATTCCAAGAAATAGAGATACTTCAATTGAATAACATGCATTCGGCGTCCTCTTCACAATATTTCGAATAATATTGCGCGATTGTGGAACAGCAGTATATCCGCATATTTAAAAATATTTCTTTTAGAAGAGCATTTACATTGGATGCAAGTAATATCAAACTGAACAATGCTGCATGTGCTTAGATCAGAAAACATTCCAAGAACCTGAGATGCTTCAACTGAGTAACATGCATTCGACGTCCTCTTAACAATATTTAGAATAATATTGCGCGATTGTGGAACAACAGGATATTCGCATTTTTAGAAATATTTCATTTAGAAGAGCATTTACATTGTATGCAAGTAATATCAAACTGAACAATGCTGCATGTGCTTAGATCAAAAAATCTTCCAAGATACGGAGATGCTTCAATTGGGTAACATGCAATCGGCGTACACTTAACAACATTTCGAATAATATTGCGCAATTGCGGAACAACATTATATCAGCATATTTAAAATATTTCTTTTAGAAGCATTTACATTGAATGCAAATAATATCAAACTGAACAATGCTGCATGTGCTTAGATCAGAAAACATTCCAAGAAACAGAGATGCTTCAATTGAATAACATGCATTCGGCGTCTTCTTAACAATATTTCGAATGATATTGCACAATTGCGGAACAATAGGATATCCGCATATTTAAAAATATTTCTTTTAGAAGAGCATTTACATTGGATGCAAGTAATATCAAACTGAACAATGCTGCATGTGCTTAGATCAGAAAACATTCCAAGAAACTGAGATGATTCAACTGAGTAACATGCATTCGGCGTCCTCTTAACAATATTTCGAATAATATTGCGCGATTGTGGAACAACAGGATATCCGCATATTAAAAAGTATTTTATTTAGAAGAGCATTTACATTGAATGCAAGTAATATCAAACGGAACAATGCTGCATGTGCTTAGATCAGAAAACATTCCAAGAAACGGAGATGCTTCAATTGAGTAACATGCATTCGGCGTCCTCTTAACAATATTTCGAATAATATTGCGCGATTGTGGAACAATAGGATATCCGCATATTAAAAAGTATTTTATTTAGAAGAGCATTTACATTGAATGCAAGTAATATCAAACTGAACAATGCTGCATGTGCTTAGATCAGAAAACATTCCAAGAAACTGAGATGCTTCAATTGAGTAACATGCATTCGGCGTCCTCTTAACAATATTTCGAATAATATTGCGCGATTGTGGAACAATAGGATATCCGCAGATTAAAAAGTGTCTTATTTAGAAGTGCATTTGCACTGAATGCAAGTAATATCAAACTGAACAATGCTGCATGTGCTTAGATCAGAAAACATTCCAAGAAACTGAGATGCTTCAACTGAGTAACATGCATTCAGCGTCCTCTTAAAAATATTTCGAAAGATTTTCCGCGATTGTGGAACAACAGGATATCCGCATATTTAAAAATATTTCTTTTAGAGAGAGCATTTACATTGAATGCAAGTATTATCAAACTGAACAATGCTGCATGTGCTTAGATCAGAAAACATTCCAAGAAACTGAGATGTTTCAACTGAGTAACATGCATTCGGCGTACTCTTAACAACATTTCGAATAATATTGCGCAATTGCGGAACAACAGGATATCCACATATTAAAAAGTATTTTATTTAGAAGATCATTTACATTGAATGCCAGTAATGTCAAACGGAACAATGCTGCATGTGCTTAGATCAGAGAACATTCCAAGAAACTGAGATGTTTCAACTGAGTAACATGCATTCGGCGTCCTCTTAACAATATTTCGAATAATATTGCTCAATTGCGGAACAACAGGATATCCGCATATTTAAAAATATTTCGTTTAGGAGAGCATTTACATTGAATGCAAGTACTATCAAACTGAACAATGCTGCATGCGCTTAGATCATAAAACATTCCAAGAAACTGAGATGATTCAACTGAGTAACATGCATTCGGCGTCCTCTTAACAATATTTCGAATAATATTGTGCGATTGTGGAACAACAGGATATCCGCATATTTAAAAATATTTCGTTTAGGAGAGCATTTACATTGAATGCAATTATTATCAAACTGAACAATGCTGCATGTGCTTAGATCAGAAAACATTCCAAGAAACTGAGATGATTCAACTGAGTAACATGCATTCGGCGTCCTCTTAACAATATTTCGAATAATAATGGGTGTGGAACAACAGGATATCCGCATATTTAAAAATATTT
Organism: Eudiplozoon nipponicum; assembly: GCA_029291075.1. Classification (NCBI taxonomy): domain Eukaryota; kingdom Metazoa; phylum Platyhelminthes; class Monogenea; order Mazocraeidea; family Diplozoidae; genus Eudiplozoon; species Eudiplozoon nipponicum. Next base: position 3,053 of record JAQBSW010012653.1, read on the forward strand.
CGTTTTGGAAGTATTTACATTGAATGCAAGTATTATCAAACTGAACAATGCTGCATGTGCTTAGATCAGAAAACATTCAAAAGAAACTGAGATGATTCAACTGTAACATGCATTCAGCGTCCCTCCTGAACAATATTTCAGATAACATTGCGCGATTGTGGAGACAGGATATCCGCATATTTAAAAATATTTCTTTTAGAAGAGCATTTACATCGAATGCAAGTAATATCAAACGATACAATGTTGCGTGCGCTTAGATCAGAAAAAATTCCAAGAAACAGAGATGCTTCAACTGAATAACATGCATTCGGCGTCCTCTTAACAATATTTCGAATAATATTGCGCGATTTTGGAACAATAGGATATCCATATATTTAAAAATATTTCTTTTAGAAGAGCATTTACATTGAATGCAAGTAATATCAAACGGTACAATGTTGCGTGCGCTTAGATCAGAAAACATTCCAAGAAACAGAGATGCTTCAATTGAATAACATGCATTCGGCGTCCTCTTAACAATATTTCGAATAATATTGCGCGATTTTGGAACAAAAAGGATATCCGCATATTTAGAAATATTTCTTTTAGCAGAGCATTTACATTGAATGCAAGTAATATCAAATTGTACAATCCTGCATGCGCTCAGATCAGAAAACACTGCAAGATACACGGATGCTTCAATTGGATAACATGCATTCGGCGTCCTCTTAACAATTATACGAATAATATTGCGCGATTTTGGAACAAAAAGGATATACCCATATTTTAAAATATTTCTTTTAGAAGAGCATTTACATTGAATGCAAGTAATATCAAATTGTACAATGCTGCATGCGCTTATATCAGCAAAAATTGCAAGAAACAGAGATTCTTCAAATGCGTAACATGCATTCGGCGTCCTCTAAAAATAATTCCAAAATTATTGCGCAATTTCGGAAAAAGAAGGATATCCGCTTGTTAAAAAATATTTCTTTTAGAAGAGCATTTACATTGAATGCAAGTAATATCAAACTGTACAATGCTGCATGCGCTTAGATCAGAAAACACTGCAAGAAACACGGATGCTTCAATTGAGCAACATGCATTCGGCTTCCACTTAACAATAATTCGAATAAAGATTGCGCGATTTCAGAACAAAGAATATCCGCATATTTGAAATTATTTCTTTTAGAGAGCATTTACATTAAATGCAAGTAATATCAAACTGTAAAATGATGCATGCGCGTAGATCAGAAAACAATGAAAGAAACAGAGATGCTTCAATTAAGCAACATGCATTTGGCGTCCACTTTAAAATAGTTCGAAAAATATTGCGCGATTTCGGAACAAAAGAATATCCGCATAATTGAAAATATTTCTTGTAGAAGAGCATTTATATTGAATTCAAGTAATATCAAACTGTACAATGCTGCATGCTCGTAGATCAGAAAACAATGAAAGAATCAGAGATACTTCAATTGGGCAACATGCATTCGGCATCCACATCACAATAATTTGAATAATATTGCGCGATTTCGGACCTATGGGATATCGGCATATTTGAAAATGTTTCTTTTAGAAGAGCAGTTACATTGAATGCAAGTAATATCAAACCGTACAATGCTGCATCCCGTAGATCAGAAAACAATGAAAGAAAAAAAGATGCTTCAATTGAGCAACATGCATTCGGCGTCCTCTTAACAATAATTTGAATAATATTGCGCGATTTCGGACCTATGGGATATCGGCATATTTGAAAATGTTTCTTTTAGAAGAGCAGTTACATTGAATGCAAGTAATATCAAACCGTACAATGCTGCATGCCCGTAGATCAGAAAACAATGAAAGAAAAAAAGATGCTTCAATTGAGCAACATGCATACGGCGTCCACTTAACAATATTTCGCATGATATTGAGCGATTGTGGAACAATAGGATATTCGCATATTTAAAAATATTTCTTTCAGAAGAGCATTTACATTGAATGCAAGTAATATCAAACTGTTAAATGCTGCATGCGCGTAGGTCAGAAAACAATGAAAGAAAGCGAGATGCTTCAATTGAGCCACATGCATACGGCGTCCACTTAACAATATTTCGCATGATATTGAGCGATTGTGGAACAATAGGATATTCGCATATTTAAAAATATTTCTTTTAGAAGAGCATTTACATTGAATGCAAGTAATATCAAACTTGTAAATGCTGCATGCGCGTAGATCAGAATAAAATGAAGAAACGAGAGATGCTTCAATTGGGCAACATGCATTCGTGAGCATCCACTCTAATAATTCGAATAATATTGCGTGATTTCGGAACAATAGGATATCCGCATATTTAAAAATATTTCTTTTAGAAGAGCATTTACATTGAATGCAAGTAATATCAAACTGTAAAATGCTGCATGCGCAGAGATCAGAAAACAATGAAAGAATCAGAGATACTTAAATGGGGCAACATGCACTCGGCATCCACATCACAATAATTTGAATAATATTGCGCGATTTCGGACCTATAGGATATCCGCATATTTAAAAATATTTCTTTTAGAAGAGCATTTACATTGAATGCAAGTAATATCAAACTGTAAATTGCTGCATGCGCGTAGATCTGAAAAACAATGAAAGAAACAGAGATGCTTCAATTGGACAACATGCATTCGGCATCCACATCACAATAATTCAAATAATATTGCGCGATTTCGGAACAATAGGATATCCGCATATTTGAAAATATTTCTTTGAGAAGAGCATTAACATTGAATGCAAGTAATATCAAACTGTAAAATGAGGCATGCGCGTAGATCAGAAAACAATGAAAGAAACAGAGATGCTTCAATTAAGCAACATGCATTCGGCGTCAACTTAAAAATAATTCGAAAAATATTGCGCGATTTCGGAACAAAAGAATATCCGCATATTTGAAAATATTTCTTGTAGAAGAGCATTTACATTGAATTCAAGTAATATCAAACTGTACAATGCTGCATGCGCGTAGATCAGAAAACAATGAAAGAAATAGAGATACTTCAATTAGGCAACATTCATTCGGCATCCACATCACAATAATTCGAATAATATTGAGCGATTTCGGAACAATAGGATATCCGCATATTTGAAAATATTTCTTTTAGAAGAGCATTTACATTGAATCCAAGTAATATCAAACTGTACAATGCTGCATGCGCGTAGATCAGGAAGCAATGAAAGAAACAGAGATACTTCAATTGGGCAACAAGCATTCGGCATCCACATAACAATAATTCGAATAATATTGCGCGATTTCGGAACAATAGGATATCCGCAGATTTAAAAATATTTATTTCAGAAGAGCATTTACTTTGAATGCAAGTATCGAACTGTACAATGCCCATGCGCGTAGATCAGGAAGCAATGAAAAGAAACAGAATACTTCAATTGGGCAACAAGCATTCAGCATCCACATCACAATAATTCGAATAATATTGCGAAAGATTTCAGAACAATAGGATAATACATATTTGAAAATATTTCTTTTGAAGAGCATTTACATTGAATGCAAGTAATATCAAACTGTAAATTACTGCATACGTAGATCAGAAAACAATGAAAGAAACAGAGGTGCTTCAATTGAGCCACATGGATACGGCGTCCACTTAACAATATTTCGCATGATATTGAGCGATTGTGGAACAAGAGGATATTCGCATATTTAAAAATATTTCTTTTAGAAGAGCATTTACATTGAATGCAAGTAATATCAAACTGTAAAATGCTGCATGCGCGTAGATCAGAAAACAATGAAAGAAACAGAGATGCTTCAATTGAGCAACATGCATACGGCGTCCACTTAACAATATTTCGCATGATATTGAGCGATTATGGAACAATAGGATATTCGCATATTTAAAAATATTTCTTTTAGAAGAGCATTTCCATTGAATGCAAGTAATATGAAACTGTAAAATTCTGCATTCGCGTAGATCAGTAAACATTTAAACATGCAGAGATACTTCAATTGGGCAACATGTATTCGGCATCCACATCACAATAATTTGAATAATATTGCGCGATTTCGGAACTATGGGATATCCGCATATTTAAAAATGTTTCTTTTAGAAGAGCATTTACATTGAATGCAAGTAATATCAAACTGAACTATGCTGCATGCACGTAGATCAGAAAACAATGAAAGAAAAAAAGATTCTTCAATTGAGCAACATGCATTCGGCGTCCACTTAACAATTACTAGAATAATATTCGCGATTTCGAAGAAACAGATATCCGCTCATTAAAAAATATTTCTTCGAGAATAGCATTTACATTGAATGCAAGTAATATCAAACTGTACAATGCTGCATACCCTTAGATCATAGGACATTGCAGGAAACAGAGATACTTCAATAGACTAACGAGAATTCGGCATCCTCTTCACAAAAATTCGAATAATATTGCGCGATTTTGGAACTAAAGAATATCCGCCTATTTAAAAATATTTCTTTTAGAAGAGCATTTACATTGAATGCAAGTAATATCAGATTGTACAATGCTGCATGCGGTTAGATCAGAAAATATTGCAAGAAACAGAGATGCTTCAATTGAATAACATGCATTCGGCGTCCTCTTAAGAATAATTTGAAAACTTTTGCTATATATTGGAACAATAGGATATCCGCATTTTTTTAAAAATTACATTTAGAGGAGCATTAACATTGAATGGAAGTAATATCAAACTGTACAATGCTGAATGCGGTTCGATCAGAAAATATTGCAAGAAACATAGATGCTTCAGTTGAGTAAGATGCATTCGGCGTCCTCATAACAATATTTCGAAAGATATTACTTTACTTTATTTTACTGCGACTGACTCTTTTCGGAGGATAAGCCGGCTCCATTGAATTGTGACATTTCAGTTCAAAAGATATTGCACGACTTTGGAACAATAGAATATCCGCATATTTAAAAATATTTCTTTTAGAAGAGCATTTCAATTGAATTCATGTAATATCAAACCTTCCAATGCTGCACGCGCTTAGATCAGAAAATATTGCAAGAAACAGAGATGCTTCAGTTGAGTAACATGCATTTGGCGTCCCTCACTTAACAATAATTAGAAGAATATTGCGCGATTATGGCAGAGGCGGATATCTTCTTATTAAAAAATATTTCTTTTTGAAGAGCATTTGCATTGAATGCATTTAATATCAAACTGTACAATGCTGCATGCGCTTAGATCAGAAAAAATTGCAAGAAATAGAGATGCTTCAATTGAGTAACATGCATTCGCCGTCCTCTGAACAATAATTAGAATAAAATTGCGCGATTTTGGAAAAGGCGGATAACCGCTTATTAAATAATATTTCTTTTAGAAGAGCATTTGCATTGAATGCAAATAATTTCAAACTGAACAATGCTGCATGCGCTTAGATCAGAAAAAATTGCAAGAAATAGAGATACTTCAATTGAGTAACATGCATTCGGCGTCCTCATAACAATAATTAGAATAATATTTCGCGATTTTGGAAGAGAAGGATATCCGCATATTAAAAAATATTTCTTTTAGAAAAGCATTTACATTGAATGCAACTAATTTCAAACTGAACAATGCTACATGCGCTTAGATCAGAAAATATTGCCAGAAACAGAGATGCTTCAGTTCAGTAACATGCATTCGGCGTCCTCATAACAATAATTAGAATTATATTGCGCGATTTTGGAAGAGGCGGATATCCGCTTATAAAATAATATTTCTTGTAGAAGAGTATTTACATCGAATGCAAGTAATTTCAAATTTACAATGCTGCATGCTTAGATCAAATATTTTAAAACAGGTATGGTTAGGCAACATGCATTCGGCGTCCTCCTTACAAATTAATAGAATATTGCGCGATTTTGGGGAGGCGGATATCCGCTTATTAAAAAATATTTCCTTTAGAAGAGCATTTACATTGACTGCAAAACAAGAACTGTATACCTTTAGATCAGAAATCATTGCAAGAAACAGAGATGCTTCAAGTGAGTAACATGCAGTCGGTGGCCTTTTAACAATAATTAGAATAATATTGCACGATTTTGAAACAGCCGGATGTCCGCTTATGAAAAAATATTTCATTTGGAAGAGCATTTACATTGACTGCAAAAAATATAAGAACTGTATAATGCTGCATGCCTTTAGATCAGAAAGCATTGCAAGAAACAGAGAAGATTCGATTAAATAACATGCATTCGGTGTCTTCATAAAAATAATTAGAATAATATTGCGCGATTTTGGAAGATGCGGATATCGGCTTATTAAAAAATATTACATTGAGAAGAGCATTTACATTGAATGCAAGTAATATCAAATTGTACAATGCTGCATGCGCTTATATCAGCAAAAATTGCAAGAAACAGAGATTCTTCAAATGCGTTGCATATGCATTCGGCGTCTCTAAAAATTAATTCCAAAATTATTGCGCAATTTCGGAAAAAGAAGGATATCCGCTTGTTTAAAAATATTTCTTTTAGAAGAGCATTTACATTCAATGCAAGTAATATCAAACTGTACAATGCTGCATGCGCTTAGGTCAGAAATCATTCCAAGAAACACGGATGCTTCAATTGAATAACATGCATTCGGCGTGCTCTTAACAATATTTCAAATAATATTGCGCGATTTTGGAATAAAAGGATATCCGCATATTTCAAAATATTTCTCTTAGAAGAGCATTTACATTGAATGCAAGTAGTATTAAACTGTACAATGCTGCATGCGCATAGATCAGAAAACATTGCAAGAAAGAGAGATGCATCAATTGAATAACATGTATTCGGCGTCCTCTCAACAATAATTTGAAAATTATTGCGCGATTCTGGAAGAAAAGGTTATCCGCTTAATGGAAAATATTACTTATACCAGAGCATTTATATTTAATGCAAGTAATATCAAACTGTACAATGCTGCATGCGCTTAGATCAGAAATCATAGAAAGAAACAGAGATGCTTCAATTTTGTAACAAGCATTCGGCGTCATCTTGACAATAATTCGAAAAATAATGTGCGATTTTGGAAGAGCACGATATCCGCTTATTAAAAAATATTTCCCTTAGAAGAGCATTTACATTTAATGCAAGTAATATCAAACTGCACAATGCTGCATGCGCTTAGATCAGAAATCATAGCAAGAAACAGAGATGCTTCAATTGAGTATCATGCATTCGGCGACCTCTGAAAAATAATTCGAAAAATATTGCGCGATTTTGGAATACAGCCGGATGTCCGCTTATGAAAAAATATTTCATCTTGGAAGAGCGTTAACATTGACTGCAAGAAATATAAGAACTGTACAATGCTGCATGACGCTTTAGATCAGTAAAGCATTGCAAGAAACAGAGAAGATTCGATTGAGTAACATGCATTCGGCGTGCTTCATAACAATAATTAGAATAATAATGCGCGATTTTGGAAGCGGAGGATATCCGCTCATTAAAAAATATTTCCCTTTGAAGAGCATTTACATTAAATGCAAGTAATGTCAAACTGTACAACGCTTCATGCGCTCAGATGAGATATCTTTGCACGAAACAGAGATTCTTCAAATGAGTAACATGCATTCGGCATCCTTTTAACATTAATTCAAAAAATATTGCGCGGTTTCGGAAGAAGAAGCGTATATCCGCATATTTAAAAATATTTCTTTTAGAAGAGCATTTACATTGAATGCAAGTAATATCAAACTGTACAATGCTGCATGCGCTTAGATCAGAAATCATTGCAAGAAACAGAGATGCTTCAATTGAATAACATGCATTCGGCGTCCTCTTAACAATTATACGAATAATATTGCGCGATTTTGGAACAAAAGGATATCCGCATATTTAAAAATATTTCTTTTAGAAGAGCATTTACATTGAATGCAAGTAATATCAAACTGTACAATGCTGCATGCGCTTAGATCAGAAAACATTGCAAGAAACAGAGATGCTTCAATTGAATAACATGCATTCGGCGTCCTCTTAACAATATTTCGAATAATATTGCGCGATTTTGGAACAAAAGGATATCCGCATATTTAAAAATATTTCTTTTAGGAGAGCATTAACATTGAATGCAAATAATATCAAAATATAGAATGCTGCATGCCTTAGATGATAAATCATTGCAAGAAACAGATATGCTTCAAATGTGTAACATTCATTGGGCGTCCTCTTAACAATAATTTCGACAAATATTGCGCGATTTTGGAATCGGAGGATATCTGCAGATTCAAAAATATTTCTTCTAGAAGAGCAATTTTGTTGAATGCAAATAATATCAAACTGTAAAATGCTGCGTGCGAGCAGTTTAGAAACATTTCATAAAACAGATATATTCCAATTGAGTAGCAGGCATTCGGCGTTCTTATGAAAATAATTCGAATAACATTGCGCGTTTTTGGAAGAGTAGGATATCCGCATATTCAAAAATATTTCTTTTAGAAGAGCAATTTCGTTGAATGCAAGTAATCTCAAACTGTACAATGCTGTGTGCGAGCAGGTTAGAAAACGTTTCATAAAACAGAGATGTTCCAATTGAGTAACATGCATTCGGCGTTCTTATAACAATAATTCGAATATCATTGCGCATTTTTGGAAGAGGAGAATATGTGCTTTTTAAAAAATATGTCTTTTAGAAGGGCATTTACTTTGAATGCAAGTAATATCAAACTGTACAATGCTGCATGCGCTTAGATCAGAAAACATTTGAAAAAACAGAGATGCTTCAATTGAGTAACATGCATTCGGCGTCCTCATAACAATATTTCGAATAATATTGCGCGTTTTTGGAAGAGGAGGATATCCGCATAATTAAAAATATTTCTTTTAGAAGAGCATTTACATTGAATGCAAGTAATATCAAACTGTACAATGCTGCACGCGCCAAGATCAGAAAACATTGCAAGAAGCAGAGTTGCTTCAATTGAGTAACATGTATTCGTCATCCTTTTATCAATAATTTGAATAACATTGCGTGATTACGGAAGAGAAGGATATACGCATATTTAAAAATATTTCTTTAGAAGAGCATTAACTTTGAATGCAAATAATATCAAACTGTACAATGTTGCGTGCGAGTAGATCAGAAAACATTAGAAAAAACCGAAATTCTTAAATTGAGTAACATGCACTCAGCGTCCTCTTAATAATAATTAGAGGGGGATAACCGCTTATTACTAAATATTTCCCTTAGACGAGAATTTACATTGAATGCAAGCAATATCAATCTGAACAATGCTGTATGCGGGTAGATCGGAAAACATTGCAAGAAACAGCGATGCTTCAATTAAGTAACATGCATTCGGAGTCCTCTTAAGTATAATTTAAATAATATTGCGCGATTTTGGAAAAGTAGGATATCCGCTTATTAAAAAATATTTCTTTTAGAAGGGCATTTACTTTGAATGCAAATTATATCAAACTGTGCAATGCTGAGTGCGCGTAGATCAGAAAACATTTGAAAAACTTGCCGCATATTTAAAATCATCATCATTATTATCATTATCAGCATCTTCATCATCCTCATCATCATCATCATCATCATCATCATCATCGTCAACAACATCATCGTCGTCGCCTTCATCGTTATTATCAGCGACGTCGCCGAAATCATTATCATCATCATCAACACCATTATCATTATTATTATTATCATCCTTATTGTCATCTTCATCGTCATTATCATTATCATCACCGTGATCTTTATAATCCACCGTAATGTAATAATCATTATCATCAACATCATCACTGTCACCGTAATCATCATCATTAATATTATCAACTTCATCGTCATTATCGTCAGCATCATCAACATCACCATCATCATCATCATCATCATCATCATCATTATAATTATCGTCATCATCATTTTTATTATGAACTTCAACGCCATTATCATCTTCTTCATTTTCTTCTATAATATGTTTATTATCATCAACTTCATCATCGTCATCGTCATCATGATTATCAACACCATCATTATCATCATTCTCGTCATCATCATAAACATTATTTTCATCATCCTTATGATTATCAACGTCATCGTCATCATCATTATATTCAACTATAATTTAACTATCCTTTTCATCAATGACATCATTATCATTGTTTTCATCGTCATCGTTATCATTATCATTATGATCTTTATTATAAACTACACTTTAACTATCCATAGCATCAACGAGATCATCGTCATCCTAATTATCATCATTATCAGCATAATCATCACCATCTTGATCGTCATCATGGTATTCATCATCAACATCATTATCATCACCATCATCATCATCATCATCATCATCATCATTATCAACAATAATTTGAGTATAATCCTCATCAACATCATCCTCATTTTCATCAGCACCATCATAATCATCATCATTAGCACAATCATCGTTATTAACATTCTGTTCGTCAATCTGATATCATCATCAATCAAGGCCATTAATTGGTGGCCCTGGAAGTGTTAAGCAGTCAAGATTTTACCGATCTGCCACTGCTATCAATTGTCCCGCACAAGAAAAATACGCTGAAATCCACAACAAGAATGAAAGCACAACTCAACATTTAATTATCTGGATACTTACCAGTTGCCTTGGAAACGTACGTTTTGCGGACATTGCAGAAATCGATTGCGATTGAATATCAAATTCCTTCTGCAACCGTCGTAGCATTTCCGCCATACCTGGCAATTGCACATCGGTAACATTTCGTGGCAGCAGTAGGGGCTGAATTGAATGTTAGATCGTGCCGTCTACTGCGATGCTGCAAAGTGCCCTCGATTTATAGGAAGTCTACCTAGAAGTGACAGTGGGTAGAGATACAATTCAATTGCACAGTCGATTTAATTTAGCAGTTAAAACATTGATACTATTAATTTGCTGGCATGAATTGAATTTTTAAAAAGTGAAGCTCAAAACCCGCAGTAGGTGAAGTGACAATTAATACGTTCCATATTAGATGAGCACGATAGACCAAAACAAGCGCGAATAGCTGGTGCTTCAGTAATATTGGCCTCTAGTCAGATGAAGCTGGCATTACGCCTCTCGTCAAATGAAGCTGACACTACGCCCCAACCAGCCGTAAGTTTCTGCAAATCAAGTTTGCTTGATTGGCATAAACATCAATCCCATTCTATTTAACCATTCGCAAAGCAAAGTAAAACTGCAGTCTGTCAGGCGTATGGACGTGTTTCGAGCTTCAATTGTCACCGTCAGAGCACGACAGTAAACCGACTAGCGAGGATGAAACCGAAATTCAAATATACGTAAAGGGTGTTAGATAGTTTCAGTACGCGTCAGTACGAGTGACTGAAGGTAGGTTTACTTTACTAATTAATGCAACTATCGATTTGTCAACTGATGTAGCCTTCGTCACTCTTTCACCAGATTTTCTTTCAAACGATTCCCTTTATATTTCTTGTTAAACGTTAGCATTGCTAAAGTGCTATTCGCTTACATCCATCTCAATTTGTAATATTGCCAGTTTCTAACGAACGAAGAGACAGATCTGATATGTTATTTTATCAATCGGTGGCTTTGTTTCTCCAACACCCATTCGATTACAATGACGATGTAAGCGTTAATTTGGTCTGAGCGGAGCAGCGTTACCGTAACGCTAAAGTAGCTCCAAAATTCCTCTTTGGTAGTGCGTAACTAAGAAGTATTTCAGGAAGTTTTGAAATAAGCTCTGAGTACACTTTATATGATGCGGGTGTTAACTGCGCAAATTGCCGATAGTTACCCAAATAACTACATTTAGACCATTATAGATGTCACTGCGTTATTGAAGTATAACGAAGCAGCATCAGAAGACCATTTCAAATTGGTGGACGAAAGTGTGATCACTAAACTTAGTTCGTAGCCCAGGATGAAGCACGAATAACACAGAAAACGGATTCACAAATTACTTTCCAGCCTCCTCATCAGAATTTGAATATTTGCTCATTTTGCTTTATGCGGACAGCGTTTAGTTGTGGTTCCACAAGCTTAAAGTCGTGGTGTGGGCGCGGAAGGTTACGTTCTAGTCAGCCATCAAGAGGTGGCAGCTCAGGAGATGATTGACCAGTTTGTGGCAGCTTAATTCGACTTACCGGAGGAATATCCTCACGCCGAATTTAAATTATGTATCTTAGGTCATCTTCCTGTCTGGGAACACAGTACGTTACTGCATAAGTTTGCAACCTTACAGGACAATCATTATTATGTGGCCCGAACTTAGCAGATATAACACCGTGTCTAATATGCGCTTCAGCCTAGACCGAGTAGTCCAAGCTAAACGGCTTTTAACGCTCGCGGCTGCAACATCTATGACCATGTCGGACACTGTGCGAAACCCTGGTAGTATCAGACAAAATGTGCAAAATCAATTTAGATAACTAAGCGCGGACCAAAAATTCTTTGTGATCGGCTATAACGGAAAACAAACGAGTTTTCATTGATTGATTGAAGCTTGCATTTAAATTCAAAACTCGGGCACCAATCATATCCGGATATGATTATGATCAGGAAACGGAACCACTATCATGTCAAGAGACAACGTGTACATTAGAGTCTAGAAAGCAAATTGGCATTATAGAAACTGCATCAGGGCACATTCAAGAAACAGGATTAAAACTCCGACCACAAGTTCGATTTATACTTTACGCAAATGGCATCAATTTTGGCGGTGGACGATGTAGCACAGCTATATTTATGGTGCACTTTACTTAGGACCTATTTAAGGACATTTTCATTCATGTACGTACACAAAACAATTTTCAGTTTAAAAATCATGTTTATTGTTGTTCGTAAGGCTAAATTAAGAATATTCTTCATCGCCGTCAATTAGATCATTTTACTGGAACAAACATTTTCGTTTGTTTTAACTATTCACTTTTAAGCACTCGCTAAATTTGACTGTATGTGGGCATGTTAAAATTGAACGTGGTGTAATACACGATTAACAGACTTACTACTATGGCATTAAACTTTTGTTTCTGAATTATTCTACACAGATAATGAAATTTGCATACTAAACTTTTGTTCAGTAAAAAAATTATTGTGGAACCAATACTAATATTTTTACAGTCCTTTCCAAAAGCTGGTGACTCATTGGTAGGAGCCGGTATTA
>JAQBSW010012654.1:0-16127 GCA_029291075.1 Eudiplozoon nipponicum
TTTATGAATTAATCTATTTATGATTTATTGTATTAATAATTTTATCAAATATTGAATTAATGAATTAGTGAATTAACAAAATAATGAATTTATGAATTAATAAATTAATGAATTAATGATTTAATGAATTAATTATTTAATGAAATAATGAATCAATGAATTAATGAATTAATGAATTAATGAATTAATGAATTAATGAATTAATGAATTAATGAATTAATGAATTAATGAATTAATGAATTAATGAATTAATGAATTAATGAATTAATGAATTAATGAATTAATGAATTAATGAATTAATGAATTAATGAATTAATGAATTAATGAATTAATGGGTTAATGAATTAATGAATTAATGAATTAATGAATTAATGAATTAATGAATTAATGAATTAATGAATTAATGAATTAATGAATTATTGAATTAATGAATTAATGATTTAAAGAATTAATAAATTAACGTATCAATAAATTAATGAATTAATAAATTAATTATATAATGAATTAAGAATTAATTGTATTTAAACTTTAACGATTTACTGTTTAAAAATTAGTAAATTAATGAATTAACGAATTAGTGAAATTATGTATTTGTGAATTAATTTACTAACCATTTAATGTGTTATTGAATTAATAAATTATTGAATTAAAAATATATTGAATTAATGAAATTATAAATTTATGAATTAATCTGTTTAGGATTTATTGTATTAATAATTTTATCAAATATTGAATTAATGAATTAGTGAAATAAAAATATAATGAATTTATTAATTAATAAATTAGTGAATTAATTATTTAATGAATTAAATATTTAATGAAATAATGAATCAATAAATTAATGAATTAATGAATTAATGAATTAATGAATTAATGAATTAATGAATTAATGAATTAATGAATTAATGAATTAATGAATTAATGAATTAATGAATTAATGAATTAATGAATTAATGAATTAATGAATTAATGAATTAATGAATTAATGAATTACTGAATTAAAGAATTAATGAATTATTGAAATAAGGACATAATGAATTAATGAATTAATGAATTAATGAATTAATGAATTAATGAATTAATGATTTAATGAATTAATGAATTAATGAATTAATGAATTAATGAATTAATGAATTAATGAATTAATGAATTAATGAATTAATGAATTAATGAATTAATGAATTAATGAATTAATGAATTAATGAATTAATGAATTAATGAATTAATGAATTAATGAATTAATGAATTAATGAATTAATGAATTAATGAATTAATGAATTAATGAATTAATGAATTAATGAATTAATGAATTAATGAATTAATGAATTAATGAATTAATGAATTAATGAATTAATGAATTAATGATTTAATGAACTAATAAATTAACGTATTAATAAATTCATGAATTAAGAAATTATTTAAATAATGAATTAAGGAATAAGTGTATTTAAACTTTAACGAATTAATGCTTAAAAATTGGTGAAGTAATGAATTAAAGTATTAATGAAAACATGTATTTATGAATTAATTTACTAACCACTTAAAGTGTTATTGAATTAATAAATTATTTTATTAAAAAAATATTGTATAAATGAGTTAGTGAATTAATAAAATAACGTATTAATGAACAAATGAATTATGGAATTAAAGGATTATTGAATTATTGAATTAATGAATTAATGAATTAATGAATTAATGAATTAATGAATTAATGAATTAATGAATTAATGAATTAATGAATTAATGAATTAATGAATTAATGAATTAATGAAATAATGAATTATTTAGTAAATAAATTATTGAATTAATGAATTATTGAATTAATTTATTAATGATTTAATGAATTAATAAATTAACGTGTTAATAAATTAATGAATTAATAAATTAATAATTTAATGAATTAAGGAATAATTGTATTTAAACTTTAACGAATTACTGCTTAAAAATTGGTAAAGTAATGATTTAACGAATTAGTGAAATTATGTTTTTATGAATTAATTTACTAAACATTTAATGTGTTATTGAATGTATAAATTATTGAATTAAAAAATTATTGAATTACTGAAATTATAAATTTATGATTTAATCCATTTATGAAATATTGTATTAATAATTTTATCAAATATTGAATTAATGATTTAGTGAATTAACAAAATAATGAATTTATGAATTAATTAATTAGTATATTAATGATTTCATTAATTAATTATTTAATGAAATAATGAATCAATGAATTAATGAATTAATGAATTAATGAAATAATGAATTAATGAATGAATGAAATATTAAATTAATGAATTAATTGATTATTGAATTAATGAATTAATGAACTAATGTATTAATGAATAAATGAATTAATGAATAATTGAATTAAAGAATTAATGATTTAATGCATTAATAAATTAATGAATTAATAAATTCATGAATTAATAAATTAATACATTAACGAATTAAGGAATAAGTGTATTTAGACATTGACGAATTATTGCTTAAAAATTGGTAAAGTAATGAATTAACGAATTAGTGAAATTATGTATTTATGAATAAATTTACTAATCACTTAATGTGCTATTTAATTGATAAATTATTGAATTAAAAAATATTGAATTAATGAATTAGTGAATTAATAAAATAATGAATTAATGAACAAATGAATTAATGAATTAATGGCTTATTGAAATAATAAATTCAATGAATTAATGAATTAATGAATTAATGAATTAATGTAGTAATGAATTACTGAATTAAGGAATTAAAGAGTTAATGAATTTGTGATATACTGAACTAATGAATAAATGAATTATTTATTAAATGAATTATTGAATTAAGGAATTATTGAATTAATAAATTAATGATTTAATGAATTAATATATTAACGAATTAATATATTAATGAATTAATGAATATATAAATTAATGGATTAATGAATTAATAAATTAATAAATAAATGAATTAAAGAATGTATGTATTAACGATTTATTGAATTAATGAATTAATTAAATCAAAATTAAATGAATTAATTAATAAATAAATTGCTGAGTAAAGGAGTTATTGTAATCAAACTTTCACAAATTGCTAAACAAAAATTGATGAACTAACGAATAAAAGAATTAATAAAATTACAAATATTTGAATTAATCTATTTGTGGTTTAATTTATTAAAAATTTTATCAAATATTGATTTTCCATTAATTCATTTATTCATTAATTCATTAATTTATAAATTCATTAAATCATTAATTTATTAATTCAATAATTCATTAATTTTATAATTTATTTACTAAATAATTCATTAATTCATTATATCATCAATTCATTAAATCATTAATTCATTAATTCATTAATTAATTAATTCATTAATTCATTAATTCAATAATTCATTAATTTATTAATTCATTAATTCATTAATTCAATAATCCATTAATTTATTAATTCATTTGTTCATTAATTCATTATTTTATTTATTCACTATCTCATTAATACAAAATTTTTTTATTACAATAATTTATTAATTCAATAACACATTACTTGTTTAGTAAATTAATTCATAAATAAATATTTTCACTTATACCTTAATTCTTTACTTTACCAATTTTAAAGCAGTAATTCGTTAAATTTTAAATACACTTATTCCTTAATTCATTAATTTATTAATTTCTTAATTCATGAATTTATTAATACGTTAATTTATTAATTCATTAAATCATTAATTCAGTAATTCATTAATTCATTAAACTATTAATTCATTAATTCATTTACTCATTAATTCATTAATTCATAAATTCATTAATTCAATAATTCATTAATTCATTAATTCACTATTTCATTAATTCATTAATTCATTATTTCATTAATTCATTAATTCATTAATTCATTGATGCATTAATTCATTAAATAATTAATTCATTAATTCATTAATACATTAATTCATTAAATTGTTAATAAATTAATTCATTAATTCATTAATTCATTAAATTCATTAATTAATTAATTAATTAATTCATTAATTCATTAATTATTTAATTCATTATTCATTAATTCATTAATTCATTAATTCATTAATTCATTAATTCATTAATTCATTAATTCATTAATTCATTAATTCATTAATTCATTAATTCATTAATTCATTAATTCATTAATTCATTAAATCATTAATTCATTAATCCTTAATTTCATTAATTCATAAATTCATTAATTCAATAATCCAATAATTCATTAATTCACTAGTTCATTAATTCATTAATTCATTATTTCATTAATTCATTAATTCATTAATTCACTAATTAATTAATTCATTATTTCCTTAATTCATTAATACATTACGTTATCAATTTTTAAGCAGTAATTCTTTAAAGTTTAAATACAATAATTCAATAAATAATTAATTTATTTATTAAATTTATTTATTTAATTTATTAATTTAATCATTCATTAATTCATTACATAAGTTATTCGTTAGTTCACTAATTCATTAATTCATTAATAAATTAATTCATTAGTTCAACAATTCATTATTTTATTAATAAACTTATTCTTTAATTCAATAATTAATTAATTCAATAACACACTAAATTTTTAATAAGTTAATTCATAAATTCATAAATTCTCTAACTCGTTCATTCATTACTTTATTAATTTTTAAGCAGTAATTCGTTAAATTTTAAATACAATAATTCATTAATTCATTAATTTAGTAACTCATTAATTCATTAATTCAATTACTTTATAATTCATTTAATTATTAAATTATTAATTCAATAATTCATTAATTTAATAAATCATTAATTCAGTAATTCATTAATTCCTTATCTCCCTTATTCATTAGTTCATTATTCATCAAATCATTAATTCGTTAATTCATTAATTCATTAAATCATTAATTCATTTGTTCATTAATTCATTATTTTATTAATTCACCAATTCATTAATTCAATATTTTTTTATTTCAATAATTTATTAATTCAATAACAAATTAAATGGTAAGTAAATTAATTCATAAATACGTAATTTGACTAATTCGTTAATTTATTACTTTACCAATTTTTAAGCAGTAATTCGTTAAAGTTTATATACAATTATTCCTTATTTCATTAATGTATTAATTTATAAATTCATTATTTTATTAATACGTGAATTTATTAATTCATTTAATCATTTATAAATTAATTGAATAATTCTTTACTGCAATAATTTATTTACTAAATAATTCATTAATTCCTAAATTCATTAATTCATTATATTCATTAATTCATTAATTCATTAATTCATTAATTCATTAATTCATTAATTCGTTAATTCACTAATTCATTAATTCATTAATTCATTAATTCATTAATTCATTAAATCATTAATAAATTAATTCAATAATTCATTATTTCAATAAATTATTAACTAAATAATTCATTAATTAATTAATTAATTAATTAATTCATTAATTCATTTATTCATTTATTCATTTTCGCATTAATTCATTAATGCATTCATTCATTATTTCATTAATTCATTAATTCATTAATACATTAATTCATTAATTCATTAATTCATTAATTCATTAATTCATTAATTCATTAATTCATTAATTCATTGATTCATTAATTCATTAATTCAATAATCCAATAATTCATTAATTCACTAGTTTAATTATTCATTAATTCATTATTTCAATAATTCATTAAATCCTTAATTCATTAGTACATTACGTTATCAATTTTTTGCAATAATTCTTTAAAGTTTAAATACAATAATTCAATAAATAATTAATTTATTAATTCATTTATTAATTTAATTATTTATTCAGTTATTCATTAATTCAATAATTCATTAATTCAATAATTCATTAACTCATTACATAAGTTATTCGTTAGTTCACTAATTAATTAATTCATTAATAAATTAATTCATTAGTTCGTCAATTCGTTATTTTACTAATTCACTTATTCTTTAATTCAATTATTAATTAATTCAATAACACACAAAATTATTAATTAGTTAATTCATAAATTCATAATTTCTCTATATCGTTCATAAATTAATTTATTTATTCTTAATCAGTAATTCCTTAAAGTTTAAACACAAAAATTCTTTAATTCATTAATGTAGTAATTCATTAATTCATTAATTTATTAACTTATTAATTCATTAAATTATTAATTTATTAATTCATTAATTTATTAATTTAATAATCCATTAATTCAGTAATTCATTAATACCTTATCTCACTTATTCATTAGTTCATTATTCATTAAATCATTAATTCATTTGTTCATTAATTCATTATTTTATTAATTCACCAATTCATTAATTCAATATTTTTTTATTTCAATAATTTATTAATTCAATAACAAATTAAATGGTTAGTAAATTAATTCATAAATACGTAATTTGACTAATTCGTTAATTAATTACTTTACCAATTTTTAAGCAGTAATTCGTTAAAGTTTAAATACAATTATTTCTTATTTCACTAATTTATTAATTTATTAATTCATTAATTTATTAATACAATAATTTAATAATTCATTAAATCATTAATAAATTAATTCACTAATTCATTAATTCAATAATTTGTTTACTAAATAAATCATTAATTCTTCAATTCATTAAAACATTAATTTATTAATTCATTAATTCATTAATTCAGTAATTCAATTATTCATTAATTCATTAATTCATTAATTCATTAATTCATTAATTCGTTAATTAATTAATTCGTTAATTCATTAATTCATTAATTCATTAATTCATTAATTCATTAATTCATTAATTCATTAATTCATTAATTCATTAATTCATTAATTCATTAATTCAACAATCTATTAATTCATTAATTCACTTATTCATTAATACATTGATTCATTATTTCATTAATACATTACGTTATCAATTTTTAAGTAGTTATTCTTTAAAGTTTAAATACAATAATTCAATAAATAATTAATTTTTTAATTCATTTATTTATTTTATTTTTATTCGGTAATTTATTAGTTCAATAATTCATTAATTCAATATTTCATTAACTAATTACATAAGTTATTTTTTAGTTCACTAATTCATTAATTCATTAATAAATTATTTCATTAGTTCGTCAATTCATTATTTTAATAATACACTTATTCTTTAATTCAATAATTAATTAATTCAATAACACACTAAATTTTTAATAAGTTAATTCATAAATTCATAAATTCTCTAACTCGTTCATTCATTAATTTAATTTTTCTTAATCAGTAATTCCTTAAAGTTTAAACACAAAAATTCTTTAATTCATTAATTTATTAATTCATTAATTCATTAATTTATTAACTTATTAATTCATTAAATTATTAATTTATTAATTCATTAATTTATTAATTTAATAATCCACTAATTCAGTAATTCATTAATACTTTATCTCATTTATTCATTAGTTCATTATTCATTAAATCATTAATTCGTTAATTCATTTGTTCATTAATTCATTAATTTATTAATTCACCAATTCATTATTTCAATATTTTTTTATTTCAATAATTTATTAATTCAATAACAAATTAAATAGTTAGTAAATTTTTTCATAAATATGTAATTTGACTATTTCGTTAATTCATTACTTTACCAATTTTTAAGCAATAATTCGTTAAAGTTTAAATACAATTATTCCTTATTTCATTAATTTATTAATTTATTAATTCAATAATTTATTAATACGTTAATTTAATAATTCATTAAATCATTAATAAATTATTTCAATAAATCATTAATTCAAAAATTTGTTTACTAAATAATTCATTAATTCATTAATTCATTAATTCATTAATTCATTAATTCATTAATTTATTAAATCATTAATTCATTAACCCATTAATTCATTTACTCATTTATTCATTAATTCATTAATTCAATAATTCATTAATTCATTAATTCATTAATTCATCAATTCATTAATTCATTAATTCATTAATTCATTAATTCATTAATTCATTAATTCATTAATTCATTAATTCATTAAATCATTAATGCATTAATTCATTAAATCATTAATTCATTAACTCATTAATTCATTTATTGAATAATTCATTAAATCATTAATTCGTTAATTCATTAATTCATTAATTCATTAATTCATTAATTCATTAATTCATTAATTCATTAATTGAATTATTCATTAATTCATTAATTCATTAATTCATTAATTCATTAATTCATTAATTCATTAATTCATTAATTCCATTAGTTCATTAATTCATTAATTCATTAATTCATTAATTCATTAATTCATTAATTCATTAATTCATTAACTCATTAATTTATTAATAAGTTAATTCATTAATTTATTAATTCATTAATTCATTAATTCATAAATTCATTAATTCATAAATTCATTAATTCATTAATTCATTAATTCATTAATTCATTAATTTATTAATTCAGTAATTCATTAATTAATTAATTCATTAATTCATAATTGAATTAAATTATTAAATCATTAATTCATTAATTCATTAATTCATTAATTCATTAATTCATTAATTCATTAGTTCAGTAATTCATTAATTCATTAATTCATTAATTCATTAATTCATTAATTCATTAATTCATTAATTCATTATTTCATTGATTCGTTAAATCATTAATTCATTAATTCAGTAATTCATTAATTCATTAATTCATTAATTCATTAATTCATTAATTCATTAATTCATTAATTCATTAATTCATTATTTCATTAATTCATTAATTCATTAATTCATATATACATTAATTCATTAATTCATTAATTCATTAATTCATTAATTCATTAATTCATTAATTCATTAATTCATTAATTCATTAATTCATTAATTCATTAATTCATTAATACATTATTTTATTAATTCATTAATTCATTAATTCATTAATTCATTAATTCATTAATTCATTAATTCATTACTTCAATAATTCATTAATTCATTAATTCATTAATACATTTATTCAATAAATCATTAAATCACAAATTCATTAATTCATTAATTCATTAATTCATTAATTCATTAATTCATTAATTCATTAATTCATTAATTCATTAATTTTATTAATTCATTAATTCATTAATTAATTAATTCATTAATTCATTAATTCATTAATTCATTAATTCATTAATTCATTAGTTCATTAATTCATTAATTCAATATTCCATTAATTCATTAATTGTTTAATTCATTAATTTATTAATTCATTAATTCATTAATTCATTAATTCATTAATTCATTAATTCATTAATTCATCAATTTATTAATTCATTGATTCCTTAATTCATTAATTCATTAATTCATTAATTCATTAATTCATCAATTGAATAATGCCTTACTTCATTGATTCATTAATTCCTTAATTCATTAATTCATTAATTCATTAATTCATTAATTCATTAATTCATTAATTCATTAATTCATTAATTCCTTAATTCATTGATTCATTAATTCATTAATTCATTAATTCATTAATTCATTAATTCATTAATTCATTAATTCATTAATTCATTAATTCATTAATTCATTAATTCATTAATTCAGTAATTCATTAATTCATTAATTCATTAATTCATTAATTCATTAATTCATTAATTCATTAATTCACTAATTGATTAATTCATTAATTCATTAATTCATTAATTCATTAATTCATTAATTCATTAATACATTTATTCATTAATACATTAGATCTTTAATTCATTAATTCATTAATTCATTAATTCATTAATTCATTAATTCATTAATTCATTAATTTATTTATTCTTTCTTTCATTTATTCATTAATTCATTAATTCATTAATTCATTAATTCATTAATTCATTAATTCATTAATTTATTAATATACTAAATCATTAATTCATTAATTCATTAATTCATTAATTCATTAATTCATTAATTCATTAATCCATTAATTCGATAATTCATTAATTCATTAATTCATTAATTCATTAATTCATTAATTCATTAATTCATTAATTGTTTACTTCATTAATTCATTAATTCATTAATTCATTAATTCATTAATTCATTAATTCATTAATTCATTAATTCATTAAATCATTATTTCAATAATTCATTAATTCATTAATTCATTAATTCATTAATTCATTAATTCATTAATTCATTAATTCTTGAAATCATTAATTCATTAATTCATTAATTCATTAATTCATTAATTCATTAATTCATTAATTCATTAATTCATTAATTCATGAATTCATTAATTCATGAATTTATTAATTCATTAATTCATTAATTCATTAATTCATTAATTCATTAATTCATTAATTCGATAATTCATTAATTCATTAATTCATTAATTCATTAATTCAATAATTCATTAATTCATTAATTCATTAATTCATTAATTCATTAATTTATTAATTCATTAATTTATTAATTTATTAATTCATTAATTCCTTAATTCATTCATTCATTAACTCATTAATTCAATAATTCATTAATTAATTAATTCATTAATTCATTAATTCATTAATTCATTAATTCATTAATTCATTAATTCATTATTTATTTAATTCATTCATTCATTAATTCATTAATTCATTAATTCATTAATTCATTAATTCATTAATTCATTAATCCATTAATTCGTTAATTCATTAATTCATTAATTCATTAATTCATTAATTCATTAATTCATTAATTCATTAATTCATTAATTCATTAAATCATTAATTCATTAATTCAACAATCTATTAATTCATTAATTCACTAATTCATTAATTCATTAATTCATTAATTCATTAATACATTACGTTATCAATTTTTAAGCAGTAATTCTTTAAAGTTTAAATACAATAATTCAATAAATAATTAATTTATTAATTCATTTATTTATTTTATTTTTATTCGGTAATTTATTAGTTCAATAATTCATTAATTCAATATTTCATTAATTCATTACATAAGTTATTCGTTAGTTCACTAATTTATTAATTCATTAATAAATTAGTTCATTAGTTCGTCAATTCATTATTTTATTAATACACTTATTCTTTAATTCAATAACTAATTAATTCAATAACACACTAAATTATTAATAAGTTAATTCATAAATTCATAATTTCTCTAACTCGTTCATTCATTAATTTATTTATTCTTAATCAGTAATTCCTTAAAGTTTAAACACAAAAATTCTTTAATTCATTAATTTACTAATTCAATAATTCATTAATTTATTAACTTATTAATTGATTAAATTAATTATTTATTAATTCATTAATTTATTAATTTAATAATCCACTAATTCAGTAATTCATTAATACCTTATCTCACTTATTCATTAGTTTATTATTCATTAAATCATTAATTCGTTAATTCATAAATTCATTAAATCATTAATTCATTTCTTCATTAATTCATTAATTTATTAATTCACCAATTCATTATTTCAATATTTTTTTATTTCAATAATTTATTAATTCAATAACAAATTAAATGGTTAGTAAATTAATTCATAAATACGTAATTTGACTAATTCGTTAATTAATTACTTTACCAATTTTGAAGCAAAAATTCGTTAAAGTTTAAATACAATTATTCCTTATTTCATTAAATTATTAATTTATTAATTCAATAATTTATTAATACGTTAATTTAATAATTCATTAAATCATTAATAAATTAATTCAATAATTCATTAATTCAATAATTTTTTACTAAATAATTCATTAATTTTTTAATTCATTAATTCATTTATTCTTTAATTCATTAATTCATTAATTCATTCAATTCATTAATTCATTAATTCATTAATTCATTAATTCATTAATTCATTAATTCATTAATTCATTAATTCATTTAATTCATTATTTCATTAATTCATTAATTCATTAATTCATTAATTCATTAATTCATTAATTCATTAATTTATTAATTCATTAACTTATTATTCCAATAAGCCATTAATTCATTAAATCATTTGCTCATTAATTCATTATTTTATTAATTCACTAATGCATTAATTCAATATTTTTTTAATTAAATATTTTATTTATTCAATAACACATTAAATTAAAAGTAAATTTATTCATAAATACATAATTTCTCTAATTCGTTAATTCATTACTTTACCAATATTTAAGCAGTAATTCGTTAAAATTTAAATACAATTATTCCTTAATTCATTAATTTATTAATTTATAAATTCATTAATTTATTAATACGTTAATTTATTAATTCATTAAATCGTTAATAAATTAATTCAATAATTCATCAATTCAATAATTTATTTACTAAATAATTCATTAATTCATTTATTCATTAATTCATTAATTCATTAATTCATTTATTCCTTAATTCATTAATTCATTAATTCATTAATTCATTAATTCAACAATTCATTAATTAATTAATTCATTATTTCCTTAAATCATTAATGCATTACGTTACCAATTTTTAAGCAGTAATTCGTTAAAGTTTAAATACAATAATTCATTAATTCACTTATTTATTAAGTTAATTAATTTGTTTAATTTTTAATTCAATAATTCATTAATTCAATAATTCATTAATTCAATAATTCATTAATTCATTACATAAGTTATTCGTTATTTCACTAATTCATTAATTCATTAATAAATTAATTCATTAGTTCATCAATTCATTATTTTTTTAATACAATTATTCTTTAATTCAATAACTAATTAATTCAATAACACACTAAATTATTAATAAGTTAATTCATAAATTCATAATTTCTCTAACTCTTTCATTCATTACTTTATTAATTTTTAAGCAGTAATTCGTTAAAGTTTAAATACAAAAATTCTTTAATTCATTAATTTTTTAATTCATAAATGCATTAATTCATTAACTTATTAATTCATTAAATTATTAATTTTTTAATTCAATAATTCATTAATTTAATAAATCATTAATTCAATAATTCATTAATACCTTATCTCCCTTATTCATTGGTACATTATTCATTAAATCTTTAATTCGTTAATTCACCAATTCATTAATTCATTAATTTATTTGTTCATTAATTCATTATTTTATTAATTCACCAATTCATTAATTCAATATTTTTTAAATTCAATAATATATTAATTTTTTTAAAATGAAATGGTTAATTTATTAATTCATAAATACGTAATTTGACTAATTCGTTAATTCATTACTTTACGAATTTTTAAGCAGTAATTCGTTAAAGTTTAAATACAATTATTCCTTATTTCATTAATTTATTAATTTATTATTTCATTAATTTATTAATACATTAACTAATTAATTCATTAAATCTTTAATAAATTAATTCAAGAATTCATTAATTCAATAATTTATTTATTAATAATTCATTAATTCATTAATTAATTAATTCATTAATTCATTAATTCATTATTTCATTAATTCATTAATTCATTAATTTATTAATAATTTAATTCATTATTCAGTAATTCATTAATTCGTTGATGTGGCAATGGCCACCTTTAAGACAAATAATGAACAAAAAGTCTTATCTAGGGCAGACAGTATTTCAACAGAAATTCCTCGCAGAAGCGTCCGTATAAGAATGAAGCAGTCAGCCCAATGAGAAAAGCAGACTTAGAGCTGAAGTGAACATAAATTAATTAATGTGTAAATTTGTTTTATTAAATCGATGCTCGTTGTGCGAGAAAAATTCTATATATAATTGAGTAAAAATGAAGCATTTGTCGTACATTTAAAATGGCTTCTGATGGGTTGGAAACGTTGATTCAGGCATTGACTTCTCAAATGAACAATATAACTGCAGAATTAGGCACAATTAAGGCTCGTCTAGACGATACGCTAATAATAAATACCGAAGACATCCAAGTACGTGGACCATCCAACATAGGTGGACACAACAATGGCGACCACGCCGAAGAGGAATCAGGAGGAAATATTCCGGCGTTTTCAGCCGAATCAACGAATTATTTCAGACCGTCATCAGAGTTTAAGCCGATGCTGGCACCACTAGATGTGGAAAGGCCACAGTTGTGGTTCGAAAAATTTAAGGCATCAGTTCGAGCCCAAGAATTTACATTGGAAGCACCTATTGTGCGTGTAGCTGTGCAGGAATTAGTGGACCGGACAGTAGCAGTCCAATTGGAATTGCCGGTTGACCTCACGTATGAAGAATACAAAAGACGCGTGTTGGATCATTTCCGGGCTAGGCCTCAGGAAGTGTTCTTAGAATTATACAGCCTGAAGCCATTAATGGGTGAGATGCCCATGGATACCATGGCACGTATCAAGCGGTGGTTCTCGAAGCTTACCGAGTCTTTACCCGGCTTGCAACCACATGAGGCCATCATGTTCATGCTGCTGGATCCTACCAGATACGGTGAAATATCCAGCGCCCAGGGAGGCCTTGAAGAGAGACTTCAGGCTCTTCAAAGTTCGGCCATAATTACAAACAAAGTGGCAGCTGCATCTCCACGCATGCGTCCAGTTACGACATCTGAGAGGAGCGACATACCGTATTGGAATTCTTCGCGGCATAATAAGCAGTTCCGCGACAGAAGGCAACAGCCAGTGGCCTGGAAGCAAAGTCAGTATATAAGGACTCCAGCTTCGACGAATACGACGTATAAGCGTCAGCAAAACCCATGTACTGCTCCTCGAGAACGGCCAGTGCAGGTAGGAGAGAGCAGAGCACGTATATTAATCCTTTGGTGCCTCCGATGGGTAGATCGAATGAAGACCAGCAGATCAAACAAAAAAGTTGTCCGAACCAGATGGCCTTTGAAGAAAAGGAAGTGTGGGAAACATTGCCAAATGTAAGAATTTTCATTAAAGTTAAATTTTTAGAACTCTTCAACGGACAGCCAGTAATAATGCAATTGGATACTGGAGCTGATGTGTCGGTACTACCATTGACTTGGCCATTGAACAATGTAAAACCTACGAAAGCAAGTTTATGTCAGGCATCGGGCGCATCGATGGTGGCTGTGGGCGAGTGGGACACGAAGTTGTTAATAAATGAAAATGTCTATCATATGTCTTTTGTTGTTTCGAATACGCAAACGCCCTTATTGGGACTTGATTTCATTAGAAAATGGGTTAAGACGATAGACTGTCAAAATAAACGTGTATGCCTCTCGCGGCCTGAGGGAATAAGTTCAATAAAGTCTATATGTACCCATAAATTGCAGGAGGAGACCAGTTGTCTACCTGGGTGGTGGAAGAATCTTCAAACCCGATATAACATTATATTCCAACTGCCTGATTGTAGCGAGCGTCCAGGGCCGACGGTCGAACAGTTTAAGCTATGGCTAGAACTAAATGACGGTTACGAACCACCAAAAGTATATGGTGCTCCTCCAAAGAAATTAGCAGCGGCGACTCGTGCAACCCAAGAAATGATAGAAGCCGGCGTTCTTGAACCGTCAACATCTGTTTTTCGTGCTCCGATGGTTTATGTTACGAAAAAGGATGGTTCGCTCCGACCAGCGGCTGATTTTAGGCAATTGAACTCAGTAACTAAACCGGACCCGTATCCCATGCCGGCTCTGCGTGATCTGTTCTTACAGCTAGCGGGAGGCAAATGGTTTGCCGTGCTTGATCTTAAACAGGGATTTTGGCAAATAGGTGTGCGGCCCGAAGACCGATGGAAGTTAGCGGTACAAGTACCCCAAGGTCATTTCCAATTCACCCGGGTACCATTTGGCCTTAAAAACGCTCCGAAAGTTTTCCAAAGAATGATGGACTCGTTCGTGTCTGACTTAACGTGTACAACAGCTTACGTAGACGATGTTATTATATGGGCCACTACTGAACACGAATTACGTGTGAGGCTGCAGAAGATGTTGGCCAAAACTGTAGAATGGCGATTACATTTTAATCCAGAAAAGGTACAGATAGGTCAAGAAGTGCGGTTCTTGGGGCACTTAGTCTCAGCGGATGGATGCATGCCGTTAGATTCGAATGTACAACCTATCAGGGATTATCCGGTGCCTACCACTAGAAAACAATTGCGCCGGTTTATTGGTATGGTGAATTTCTATAGACCATACCTTGCAGGGATGGCGGTTACACAACAGCCCTTATCTCAGTTAACTAGTGCCAAGATACCATTTCGTTGGACGGAGGAGGCTCAACAAGCGTTTGTACTATGCAAGAAGAAATTAATAGATGCAACTATTT